>VUQH01090394.1:17353-29184 GCA_015106775.1 Etroplus canarensis | reverse complement strand
TCCAGCTATCATCAGGTGAAAGGTGGGGTACACCCTGGACAGGTTGCCAGTCCGTCGCAGAGCCAACACAGAGAGATGGACAAACACCTATGGTCAGTTCAGAATTGCCAGTTAACCTAACCCCTTTGCGTGTCTTTGAAATGTGGGAGGCAGCCGGAGCACCCACACAAGACAGGGGAGAACATGCAAAACTCCAAGCAGAAGGGCTTAAGCTGACAGGCTGCTGGATTTGAACCTGGACCCTCTCGCTGTGAGGCGACAGTGCTACCCACCACACCACCATGCTGCCTTTTTTTTTTTTTTAAGTTTTATGGCACCGATTTGGACTACTTTGTGTAAAAATGTTCCGTAAAATAAAAAAAGATCCAGTTAAATTGCAGGTGGTAACACAAAGAAGTGCTGTTTGCAGATGATGTGGTCCTGAGTTCTGCATCGAGCGACGACCTACAGGTCGTGCTGGGACAGTTTGTCACTGAGATGAGAATCAGCACCTCCGAGTTGGAAAGGGGTGACTGTCCTCTCTGGTTGGGGACGAGGTCCCCCCTCAAGTGTCTTTAGGGGAGGATGGACAGGCGGATCGGAGCAGTAGTGATGTGGAATGTTGTACCGGTCTGTCGTGGCGAAGAGGGAGCTGAGCTCTAAAGCTGTCGAGTCTACGTTTCTTTGAACTCTGGGTAATGAACGAAGGAACGAGATCCCTTAGAGACAGGGTGAGGAACTCAGCCATCCAGGAGAGGCTCAGAGTAGAGCCGCTGTGCCTCCACATCCAAAGGAGCCAGCCGGGGTGGTTGATTTGATCACGGTGCCTCCTGGACGCCTCCCACTTGAGGCGTTTCAGGCACGTCCCTCTGGGAGGAGACCCCCAGGAGGACCCTGGGAACTCCTTGGGATCCAGCCTGAAGAGCTGGAGGAGGCGGCTGGTGAGTGGAAAGTCTGGGCTGGAACGGCTGCCTCTGTGACCTGGAGAGGATGGATGGTAGGTGTGTGTGTGTGTGTGTGTGAATGATTTTACACATGTTCAGTTTAATGTCGTCCAAACACATCCATCTTACAAACAAATGGTCCCTGGTTCGATTCCAGGTAAGGACACAAAGCCCCTCTCACCATGAAGTCAGGAAGGGCATCCGGCTTAAAACCCTCTGCCAAATTACGGATGTGGATTAACAGCGACCCCTAGGGGAGGAAAGAAATGAGCAGCTGAGGGCGCATATTCAGTTGGGTTTTTTTGGATGTGAAAGTGTTTTAAATATAATTTTAGAGAACTGAGAGGAGAAATGACTTTAAACGAATATTCAGAGGAAAAAAAAAAAGAACGAAAAAACAAGAAGGAAAAAAAAAGTGTGAACTTCGACCCCGCATCGTCCAGCCGCGCTAACCCCGCCCCTCTGCGGAGAGAACGGGAGCTCCATTCAAACACAGCAAACTCCGGGATGCGACAGGCGCTGTAACCGAAGAGGAAGGCGGCCGCAGCGGAACCACAGCACCGACACACGCTTTACCCCCGAATCGTTACGAGCAGGAGCCGGAGACACAGCCAGCAGCCAGCAGCCAGCGGCCGGAACACTCACTGAGCGCAGTCTGCTAGCAGGAGGCTAACGGCACCAACATGGCGAGCGCCTCGTACCACATCTCCAACCTGCTGGAGAAAATGACCTCCAGCGACAAGGATTTCAGGTACAACGCAGCCCCGGCGGAGGGATCCGACTGCGCCCCTCTCTTTGCGGCGCCGAAGTGTCTGTATTTGCGGTGTAAGGCTGCGGTTTGCTCCGCCGGGCCTGCTGCTCTCGGGCTAACTGTTAGCCTGCCACCTGTCTGATCATCGTCACATCCGCGGCTAGCTGGTTAGCTCCGCTCAGCGGCCGGTTTGACAGCGGCTCTGAGCTCGGAGCCGCCGGCGCCGCTGCCGCGGCTGTCTGTTAGCAGCCAGCCCGCCGAAACAGCAGCAGCTCCCGTCCCGCCGCAGGCTGGCGGAGCCGGTTGTGGTGAAAGCGTGAAGCTGTGAATGTGCGGGGACTGTTGATGCCGTTCAGGCTAACGGGGGTGTGGTATCGCCGGTTACTCCTCTAAAAGCGTGTAAACACACGGAGCCGCCGTCAGTTCAGTATAAACATTCTGTGTCCTACTGCTCCCCAGTCAGGCCCGCACGTCAGCCTCTCCGAGCTCCTGCCACTTTAAGGCCGACTTGTTTCCGATTGGCTGCCCCTCACAAGCAGAAGGTTCGGACCTCGGGTGGGCGGGGCTTCTGCTTACACAGTAATGGGGCCGTCAAGTTAGCGGAAATGGAGTTTTTGGTAGCGATGTCAGTAAAATTAAACAGTTTTGTTTGGTTCAGATCCATTTTTAAATTCTTCTTTCCCAACAAACGACGCACCTGAGCTGAGACGGGCCCTGTCCGGGTGAAGCTATGAGAAAGTTGCTTTTACGATGCCGTCAACAGACCGTTGCTCCCCCCCCCTCCTTCTTTAGTTGGTTGCTTTGCATGATTCAGAGTCCGATACAATCCTTCTGTCATACTGCACCTCAGTGCAGCTCCTGTCACTTTAAGGCCAACTTGTTTCTGATTGGCTGCCCCTCACAAGCAGAAGGTTTGGACAGCTGGTGGGTGGGGCTTCTGCGTCTGCAGTGACCATATTAGGGATAGGGCCGTCAAGTTACCGGATACCTGATGAGCGGGCTCAAATCTGTGGATTCTTTTCGTAGTTTTCTGCAGCGATCCTGGTTGTGGAAAGACGTGTTTCGTTATCAGCCTGTGGTTTAAAATCTCCTCATCATGCAGTGGTTCGCACATTCACCTCACGAGCGACCCCTTGAGGAGAATACGAGGCAGCAGATGAAGGTGCACACTGTTGTCAGGGCAATAGCGTCAGCAAACGTTTGCTTGTTTCCTTTCTGTATGAAATCCTGTGTCTGCTCACCTCAGTTTTACTTAGTTTTTTTTTTAACCTGGTTATCATGCCCCACCTGCAGGGGGCCCTGCTCCACAGTTTGAGAACTCCAGTTCCTGGAGAAATCGCGGTGAGATTGTTTCTACTGCCGGACTTAGTCCCTGGCTTACTTAGGGGATCAAAGGTCAGATCTGTCTGAGAAGTAATGACCACCGTTGCACTGCTGAACCAGTCGATTCGGGGCGTTGACTGCGTCTCTGCGACTAATGTGGGAGGAGAAACCCTCTGAATATTAAAGCTTCTAGCCGAGAATGATAGTGGTTGGCTTTGCAACAGTCCCACAGGTTAACGCAAGAAGGTTCTGGGTTCAGATTCTTGCTCAGCTCGGACCTTTCTGTGGAGTTGGTATGTTTTCCCAGAGTACAAAGACGTGCCTGTTTAATCGGAGGTTGTTGATTGGCTATAGATGTGCTTCTGTGTTAGCGACCTGGTGACCTGTTGAGATGCGTGCTGGGATAGGTTCCAGCACAAATCAGATAAGAGGACTGATTTATGGATGGTCTTAAGACTTGACTGTTTGGCAGGAAGTTACGAAGTGTCATTTTAAGTTGAGCTTACAGAACTAAAAGCTGAAACCTTTATATTAAAGCTACAAGCAGCTGAGAGAAGAAGATACAGACGTATCCTATTGCTAACATCAGTTATACATAAATCAATCAAGTTTTTTATAGTAAGGAGGACATGCAGAAGGTTGGAGTGACAGAAGAGGATGGAGGAGGATAGGCTGAGATGGAGGCAGATGATCTGCTGTGGTGGCCCCTAAAGGGAGCAGCCAAAAGAAGAAGCTAAAGAAAGGGAAGTTAAGTAAAAGGTGCTCAGATTTGACATTTTGTTGTTTCTTCAGTGTTGTAATGGCTGTGCTTCACTGTTTCTGTTGCTTTGTTTTCGTTATATTTAATCAAATAACCTTTGGAATCGTCAGCAGATGAGTCGGTAATGAAATGATGCAGTGGCAGCTCCAAATTAATGAGTTTATTAACAGGCGGTCTGAAGTTACTCAGTTTGTATCGATCATCTGCTGCTCATATCATTTACCAGCGCTGATGTTGATCATTTTAAATTGAGAAGCTGCCGATGTTGCTTCTGTCTGTGCAAATGGAAAAACAGTGACGGCAGATGGAACGTCTGATGGGAGGTCCTTTATCGCCAGAGCAGAACTAACGAAATCCAGAAGTGAATCCACCGCATTAAAGGTGCCAGCTGTAACTTGAAAGTGCCAAATATCACTACGTATTTCACTACACTGGTGACCCCCTGCTTTAAGAAACGGGGTTATGTAGGAGCTGGCCTGAGATCAGGTGGTGCAGTGGTTACACTGTTGAATTAACGCAAGACGGTTCTGGGTTCAGACTTGGTGCGCAGCTGGGAACTTTCTGTGGATTTCTTATTTTTTCCCAAAGTACAAACACAGGTCTGTTAGATTGTTTGGAGGTTATAAATTTGCCATAGGTGTGCCTCTGTGTTAATCTGCTAGTCCTGTTAAGGTGCGCCCTGCCGCTCATCCTGCGACAGCTGGGATGGGTCACAGCCCAAATCAGATAAGGGAACTGATTTATGGATCTGAGACCGTCCGCTTGACTGTTTGGCAGGTAGCCAATCACTCCCAGCGGCCGTGTTACTGAAAGTTAAGCTCAGCTGAACCTCAGCAAGCCTCACAGACAAAAGCTGCAATCTTAGCTATAACGTTACTTTTATGCGATCTTATCTTACTATTAGCATCAGTTACACATGAACCAGCTCATCAGCTTGTGCATTTTTATGTATTTTTTTTAAGTATCAGAGAATGAAGGAAAATGAAATTATTTAAGTCCTCTTTACTCACTCAGCTGATATCTGTTTGCTTTTGTCCACAAATTAACTGCTGTATTCTTAATCTTTGATTGCTGAACGTTCACAGTGGCTCGGTGCTCTCTGGCTGGTATAAACTTTCTCATCGTGTTAGAAATCTGCTCCGCTTCCTGCTTTCTCTTTCACTCTCACCCACTCTGTGCGCACAGAGGTGGAGAGCTGCTACCAGCACCTTCTGTATGCCACACAGTTGGGGTCATAGGGTGGATAGCGGTGCATTAATCAAGTGCAACATTTCCCCCACCATGCAGCCGAGCACGAGTTCTATCTTTGAGTCGGTTCTTGTGGTGCTAAGAGTCCCATTTCCTGGTGCTTCAGGCACTGTTTGCTGTCTGATTCACTGGAACACCCGTCCTAACACATCTGACTCTGTTGGACTGACTTGACACTGCACTGACTTGCTACACCACCTTGTGGTACAAATTGGTATCACACAAACACTTGGGCCGTACTTTAATTTATTTTCAGTTTCGAAAAGCAAATACGAAGATGTTTGACCTAAAATCATAGCAGTTGCCTTTCCACCACCTATTGATAGCATTAAGCCTGTAAGACTGTATTTTAATTTTACAATAGGTGTCTTTAAAGCCAGCTTGTTTCTGATTGGCTGCCCTTCACAAATGGAAGGTTTGAATAGCTGGTGGGTGGGGCTTTTGTATCTGAGATGACCGTATTAGGGATACCTGCTCTCTTTGCTACTGTACAGAGCAAAGAGTAGCAATAAACTCACCACTTTCTCCTAGGACAGGGCAATATGACCAAAACGGTTGTAGCCACAGTTGGCCACCCTTTGGTTTTGAACTCTGCAATTTGCTTGTACAGTTCGGTCCCTACTTATTGATTTGTTGAGAACAATTATTTACAACAATTACTGGGCTAAGATAAAAAATTTAGGAGAGGTTGGATTATTGACCCATGTGCTGCAGCTGTTAATATTATTTTAAAACTTTGATCATGTTTAGTGTGAACATTTGTGTGTGTGTGTTTTAAATAAAGGTCCCAGAGGAAACTTACAAACGAAAAGAGGACCTAAAACAGAACCTTGTGGTACACCACAGGTCATGCGAGTTCAGATGACGGTTACCAAATAGGCTTTTTCTAAAAACTTGCAGCTCTTTAATTATAATTTTTAACCCTGGTACTGCCGGACCTCAGTATATTGATGTCACAGATAAGTTTCGTGTACTGCCGGTTGTCTATATATTGATCACTTCTGGGGTTTTCATTCACTGCCGGTTGTCTAGCTGGTCGTATAGCTGGCAGGACAAGGGTTAATGAACTTTTTCTTGCGTAGGATCTGGAGAAACTGTTACTTAAAATGTACAGATTTAAGTAACAGATTCATATGAAGAAAGAGAAGATATGGAGCTGCCAGGCAAGAAGAAAAGCAGCTCTCATGGACAAAAGTTACAATCTTTTAATATAAAGCTATGAGCAGCTGAAAGAAGTATTGTTAACATCAGTTACACAAACAGTTTTTTTTAGTTGAACATGCAGAGGGTTGGAGTGACAGAAAAGGATGAAGAGGATGGGGTGATATGGAGGCTGATGATCTGTGGTGGCCTCTAACAGGAGCAGCCAAAATAAAAGGATAAGTTAGGAAAGGTGTACTTCACTGTTTTCTGTTGCTTTATTTTCATTATATTTATTCGAATAACCTTTACAACAATCAGCAGATGAGTCGGTAATGAAATGATGCAGTGGCGTCTCCAAATTAATGAGTTTATTAACAGGCGGTCTGAAGTTACTCAGTTTGTATCGATCATCTACCAGCACTGATGTTGATCATTTTAAATTGAGAAGCTGCAGATGTTGCTTCAGTCTGTGCAAATGGAAAAACAGTGACGGCAGATGGAACGTCCGATAGGAGCAGAACTAACGAAATCCAGAACTGCATTGATAAGTCGTCATGTTTTCAGGTTGTCCATCCGTCCATTACAAATCTTGTCACCGCTACAGGAACTGACTTGTTTGCTGGATTCCGGCCAAACTTTGGTTGATTAATACCTATGATGAGCTAAGATGTGATAAGATTTATGAGATTGTGAGGTCAAAGGTCAAGGTCACGCAGAGCCATTAATCAAATTCTTGTTACCATTATAGGAGCTGACTGGGCAGCTGGAGCCTTGCCACTCATTGTGTGGTTCATCACTAGGCTGGGTAGAAGAACTGAGAACATTTTAGAGATCGTGAGGTCAAAAGTCAAGGTCATACAGTGTCATATTGAATGCGGAGGCACACCGGCCTCTGCCGGTGGGGAGTTTGTTTATGTTGCATTGACTGAGCCAATTCTAAGCAGAAAATCAAGAAGAATGCTGGGATTAAAAAAAGAGGATAAAATTAGAGAAACGTATAGACACAACAGAAAAATATATCACAGAAAAAATAGAAAACACTAATTGTCAGTTAATACTAGAGTAAAAGCAGTAAAGCAATTATGACACAAGAACGTAAGAAAAACCGTTAGGAAACACAGTGGTCCTCACTGACGGTCCACTTTGATATGTTGTTTAGGCAAAATTGTTGCTTAAAATTAAAACTACAGTTTGGTTTCTACATCATATGAACAAAAGTATTGGGTCACACCTCTTAATCACTGAATTCGGGTGTTTCATTCAGTCCCAATGTTGTTCTAAAATGTACCAAGTCAGCTGGTGACATTTCTTCCCTCGTAGATATTCCACCATCAGCTGGAAGTGGGATTATTGCAAAGTGGGAGCTTTTAGGAAGCACAGCAACTCAGCCACCAAGTGTCAGACCATGTGAAGTTCCAGAGTGGGGTCACCGAGTGCTGAGGTGAATAGGGCATGAAAGTCACCAACACTCTGCTGACTGAGTAACTGCAGAGTTCCAGACCTCTTCTGGCTTTAACGTCAGCACAAAAACTGTGCCCAGAGCTTCATGGCATGGGTTTCTATGACTGAGAAGCTGCATGCAAGCCTTATGTCATCAAGCACAGTGTGGACAAAGGAGTGATGTAAAGTGCACCACCACAGACCTCTGGAGCAGTTGAAACATGTTGTGTGGGGTGATGAATCACGCCTCTCTATCTCGCAGTCTGATGGATGAGTCTGGGTTTGGTGAATGCCAGGAGAACATTACCTGCCTGACTGCACTGTTTCAACTGTAAAGTTTGGTGGAGGAGGGATAATGCTGTAGGGCTGTTTTTCTGGGTGTGGCCTGGGCCCCTTAGTTCCAGTGAAGGGAAATCTTAATGCTTCAGCTTACCAAGACATTTTGGACAATTCTATGCTTCCAACTTTGTGGGAACAGTTTAGGGAAGGCCCTTCTTTGTTCCACCATGACTGCACCCCAATGCACAAAGAAGGGACTTGACTGGCCCACACAGAGCTTTTACCTCAACCCTATCCAAGACCTTTGGGACTGAACTAGAACAGAGACTGTGAACAAGACCCTCTCACCCCGGACAAAAAAAATCCTACAGAGACACTTCAAAATCTTGTAGAAAGTACCAAGACATTTTGGACAATTTTATGCTTCCAACTTTGTGGGAACAGTTTGGGGAAGTCCGTTTTCTGTTCCAGCACCACTGTGCCCCAGTGTACAAAGCAAACTCCATAAAGGCATGTTTGGATGAGTTTGGTGTGGAAGAACTTGACTGGCCCACGCGGAGCCCTGACCTCAACCCCATCCAACACCTTTGGGATAAAGTAGAACAGAGATTGTGAGCCAGGCCCTCTGATCCAGCATCAGCGTCTGACCTCACAGATGCTCTTCTGGACGAATGGGCAAAAATTCCTACAGAAACGCTCCAGCATCTTGCAGAAAGCCTTCCCAGCAGAGTGGAAGCTGTTACAGCAGGGAACCAGCTCCATGTTAGTGCGTGTGGATTTAGAATGGGACGTCATAAAAGCTCCTGTAGGTAGCCCAATACTTTTGTCCATGTAGCGCACCTGAGTTTTTCTTCAGAGGATAAGTAACCAAAAATGTTTTTTTTAAAAGACCCTCCAGACAGAATCCTGAGCACTTGGTCCTGATTGGATCGAGAACTTCATTATTCCAATGTTTTGCCAGTTCACTCGTTAAATGAAGCGAGTTTTTCACCAGACTATTTACTCAACATTAGCTACACATTAGGTGCGGATGGCTACCACAGTATGGGAGCCGTGATTCCATATTTTAGTTGTCTTAAGTGTTCAGACTTGTTTCACCCTGCTGTGGATGGGCTGTCGTTACCAACGCTTCCCTGCTCATTTCCGTCTTCACTGTTTTGTTTTTGCACGAGTCACAGTCCAATATAATCCTTTATCTTAGAAAGCCCCTCAGAGCTTCTGAAACAAGCCGTTTTAGCTCTTCTCCCTTTTAAGATGACTTTATTCTGATTGGCTGCTCTTCGTGAGCAGCGAAGGGTGCCTGAGATGGCCATGTCGGGGATATCTACTCTGTGACGTCATACCGACAAAACGTCTGAAACTGAGTGTTCAGAGCAGGCTGAAGCCTCTTCCTGTGAGGAGGAACAGGAAACATGATTTAGAATAAGAAAAGGTCCACTTTAAAGAAACATCTTTAGTACAGATGCCAAAAATGGACTGTTTTAGCTTCGTCTGCAGCCTTTTTTATCTTCAGTGACACTAAGCGTAATCTCTTTGGGCTGGATTAATAAAAGGCATCTGAAGATGTCAGGATCACATTTAAGAAGCTCTGATTTATTTTTCCAGTGTTTCTGACAAAACAATCTATCAGCAATGAAAATAGGGTTTTTTTTAACCCCCTTGTGGCTTATTATGTTGGATATTTGCAGTGGAAAAAAGCCACGGGGGTAAATATTTCAGCCGTGTTAATCTGCGTGTGAGAAGCTTTAGAGAAAGAGACACGGAGCTGTGCAGGATCAGAGCAGAAAAAGCTGGTGTTTAACTTCACAGCAGCCCGGCTCTCTCTCTCTCTCTCTGTCAGCTGCTCGAGGACGATCACAAGCTGGTAGCACAGATAATCAGTTTCATCGCTTCTGACGGCCGCCCTCTCAGAACAAGAAATCCTTGAAGTTGTGGAAGTTGTCAGTTCGGCCTCCCGTTGGTGCAGAAATGGCTGCTGACCCCGAGCGAGCAGAGCTGGAGGGGTCCTTTCAGCCCCGCTCTGAGTGGTTTCACACTGAGTCTCCATCTGCGGGACAGGAAACACACTTTATGTTTATTATAAAAGTTTGCTGCTGGTTCATTCACAGCGGAGTTGAGCTGCACAAAGCTGTTCATTACGGAGGGCTGAAGCTGTCAAAACAGGATATAAAACCAACTGTAACAAGTGAATCTGCTGTTAAATATGCCAGAGATTACAGGAAAAAAACAGAGGCATAAATTCATTTACAAAAGGACTTTTTTAAATCAGATAGCACTCTTGCTTTTCTTTTTATTTTTCCATTTTGACTTTCCATCTCGTATGGTAATTTAGTCATTGGTTCTTTAAAACTTTACCACATGACTAACATTCAGTGACAGCTCCCTCTTCTGGATATTTAGGCAGGGAAAAAAATAAAAGGGGATTTAGGCGACAAATATGGAGGAAATAATGTGTAAATAAATGCACAAATTTAAAGAAAATAATTAATAAAACGGGAAATAAAACACAAAGAAGCTTTATATGTAACATAAAGCAAATGAATAAGTGTGGAAAACTGGCAAATATAAAAAGAAACGTTAAAGACTGAATAAAACATATACCAAATAAATGAAGTGTGGGTTTCATGGAAAACAAATCAAGGCTTAAATTAATTTAATGAAGTATCGCATTCAGTTTACTTTCCATCCATATTTTGTTTGTAGTTTTCAGCTGCTCCCGTTAGGGGTCGCCACAGCGGATCGTGTGTTATGAATACGCATTTGGATTTGTCAGAGATTTTACGTTCTCGAAGGGTGGCTGTCAGGAAGACGCTCTTATGCTACGGTCACACCGAACGCGATTCGCGCGGCGGGGGCGGCCGGTTTCAATGTTAAGTCAATGTGAGAGGTCCTGCGGCGCGATTTGAGCGGTCGGCGCGGTGCGTTTTGCGAGCGGCGGGGGCGGCGCGGCGAGAATCGGCCACGCGGCGAAAATAATGCAGCACGGCGCGAATTTTCCCGAGTTCAAATATCTGAACTTTGGCGAATGTTCACGTCGCGTCAACCAATCAGGAACTCGGCTTTGGTAGTGACGTGTTGATGATGTGATCAGCCAACATGGAGGAGATCATTTATAATAATATTGGTAAATTTTTTTGTCTTCAGTTATCTCGCCACTGGAGACTCCTTCAGGACCGTAGCCAGCAGCAATATTGTTATAAATGAACTTGTACTTTTATAGTAGCAAGAAGAGGAGGGTAAGGTATCCAAGGTTGGCGGTAGCTCCTCCCACACGCGAATTCGCCTGATGCGAATTCGTGTGTGGTTTATGAGCACACTTTTGGACACGTGAATAGGGGCGAATTCGCCGTGTGGCCAAACAGAGGCAGTGGAGGCGAATTCGCCGCACGAGTCGCATTCGCTGTGAACGTAGCATAAAGGAAGGGAAACAGGAAGGAAAGGCTGAGGTATGAAAATGACACCAGAACTGGACTGGACATCAGTGGCAACAGGTCTCATGGAGGGATGGATCCAAATTTGAAAGTTCTGCTTCAAATTTTTATTAATACATACAGAGAAGATCAGGAGAGCGTGTCTACAGCCATCTGTAAAACATGGTGGAGGCTCAGTCATGGGTTGTGGCTGCATTTCAGCCAGTGGTGTTGGGGATCTTTTCAAAACTGGTGGAGGCACGAACGCAGGAAAGCACCATCGTGGAATACCATTGGAAAGCATCTGTTTGAGGATGGCTCGACGATGACCCCAAACACACCGCCCATGCAGTAAAAGTCTACCTGGATAGCAAAACACACAGTGGAACACTATCAGTCACGGATTGGCCTCCTCAGAGCCCAGATCTCAACCCTGAAGCAGTGTGGGATCCTGTTGACAGAGAAGAGAACAAAGAAGAGCTTTGGAATGTCCTTCAAGAAGCCTGGAGAACTATTCCTGAAGACTACTTAAAGAAATGACAAGAAAGCTTGGC
>VUQH01090392.1:52563-64383 GCA_015106775.1 Etroplus canarensis | reverse complement strand
TCAAACTTCTTGAATTAAAACTGAAAGTCTGCACTTCAATCACATTTTGAGTGCTTGATTTAAAATCCACTGTGGTGGTGTGCAGCTCTAAAATTACAAGTAATCTGTAACTGTCCCAAAACTGTATTGTATAATATGCAGTGTATAATACATGTCATAAAGTCTTATGAAATACAGAACTTTACATCATGAACCTTGGGCCTCATTTTTTCAAAGAAAATGATTAAACTTCTGGGATATTCACTGCATTTTAATGTACTTCCTGGGGATTATGGTTTCACTTGGCTTTTTTAATGTCAGTGGGCATAAGGCTTAATACCACAGCACTTACTACTTCTGCCAAGATTCATAAGGCCTTCACCACAATGAGGATAAAGGAAAGAGTCAGGCACAGAAGACTCCACAGTCATCATGGTCAAAATTTTGTCTTCTGTATTATAATTTTTTAGTTGTATATGTAAAAACAAATGTTAAGACATTCTGTTAAACACGTTTGCTATTTCTCTTGTTATCAGGAAATGAGGCAGATGACACTTAATGTTCAAGCAAATTGTGGCTCATTTCCTTTAATAAAGTCATAATGACATTTAACACTAGGCAACAATGCATTAAACATTACTTTGTACGACCTGCAAAAATAAGTTAGATAACTAATGTTTCATGTGTGCTTTTGTGAGCATTGGGGTCTAACTTAGGCAAGTTTTGCTTGCACTAATCAAAACCTGATTTTAAAAAAAGCTTTTTAAATGTCTCTTTTTCTCTTGTTCAACAAGCAAAGAGAAAAAAATGCACATTCGAAAACCTTGAACAGACTTTTTTATATTTAGTAGTTTTTATGTCAGAAACAAATTGTTCCTTTCTCCTCTAAAATGCTGACCTTCATTCCACTGTTGTACATCTTTATTTATGCCACCCCACCTTTCGAAATGTCCTTTGCTGTGTCTGCTCGATTAGCACTGGATAAAATTGTGGTCTGTTCCTTTGCCCGCATTCCTCACCCTTCTCGCATGATAATCTCTCCCAAATCTTCCTGCTGCGTAATTAGCATATTAAGTAAGTTGCGCTGTGTCACTACATGTCCATATTTATCATCGCCAACCAGGCGCAATTAGAACACATAAATATAAAATCATTAACAGGAGTGAGTGCCAGCTCACATTTCTATGGGTTTTCAAAGGCTGTGTGCTCTGTTTGGGTGGGGAGGTAATGCAGGGGACAAAGCTGTGAATGATCCAACCCTGAATGCTTGAAGGTGGTTAATTGCTGTGAAAAGAGGACAAGCAATCTGCTAATTAACTACTAATGGAAGAGCAAGAAAGATGTGCAGTGGGAGTAAAGCTTTATATTTTGTCTTGCTTTCCTTAAATTTTATTTTATTTATTTAGAGAGGCTGCAGGGAATTGTTACAGTGTAAGGTTGCTAAAAGTCTGAGAGAAAAAAAGTGATGCACAGCATTCGGATCATTATTTCTATTATAAAACAAAATGTAGGTGGGGAACTCTGATTTGACAGCTGTGTGATATGCACATCATCAATGGGATATTTTTGTAAAGCACTAAGAACAGAAACTATCTTAATTTGTTGATTGCAAATAAATTACTCATCAAATTCAACAGAGCGGTAAGATGAGAAGTTTTTGTCAGTTTTCAAATTGATATTCCCCAGCAATTAAGAAGCAATACATATCTCTCAATAATGAAAGGCTGCCAAAGCTGACATTTCGGAGGAAAATGGAAGGCTCTATTTCTGTACTGATGCAAGATAAAGCACAGAGACCTTGTGGGAATGAAGTGGTAATTTCTGTGGGTGTAAGCATCGACTTTCTTTCCACCTGCACAGCCCTTTACAATTTTGTGGCTCATGACATCACTTGCATTGAAATAGGTTGTGGAGCACACTAGAGGGGAGTGTCACTTCACATTAGATGGTGCAGTGAGATATTGGTGCCCAAAAACTAGCAAGGGAGCAAGTCATTAGGGATGAATTATTATCAAAATTATAGGTTTAGCAATAGTGTCTCCAAAACGTTATGGAAGTGCCAGTGAGAAGTATATATTCATATTTAAGACCAAGGTTCTACAATTCAGAATATTTTGATAGGCTAGGAATACATTTTTGGCTTTTGGTGACTATCTGCACCTTGGTTGGCTTTCTGTAATTAACATCAGTATTCATAGAATTTACTCTGGCTGGCAGCAAGCTGATTATAGAAAAAGACATAATCATACAGAAAGCTATATACAGTAAATCAACTGATTCTAAAACAAAAATGGGGGCATTTAACATTAAAAAAGCAGAATTTTTCAACTATAAATATTTTGCAATTGTTGCTAAAATAATAAATTAAATCATGAAGTGTTCTCAGCAGCAGCAAAAAGTATATTTTTACGAGTACATACGCTATATGGACAAAAGTATTGAGCCACATTATACCTACAGGAGATTCAATGACATCACGTGCTAAATTCATATACGGTATATGGAGGTGGTCCCCCCTCTTTGCAGCTAATAACAACTTCCACTATTCTGGGGAAGCCCAGTTCACAGTCTCCATTATAATTAATCCCAAAGGTGTTCAGTGGGGTTGAGGTCTGGGCTCTGTGCAGGCCAATCAAGTTTTTCCACACCAAAGTCATCCAACCGTGCCTTTATGGATCTTGCTTTGTGCACTGGGACACAGGCATGCGGCAACAGAAAAGAGCCTTCCCCAAATTGTTCTCAGAAGCATATAATTGTCCAAAATGCCTGGGTAAGCTGAAGCATTAAGATCTCCCTTAACTAGAGCTCAGGGGCCCAGGCCAATCCCAGAAAAACAAACCCATAGAATTATCCTTCCTCAACCAAACTTTATAGTTGGAACAACACAGTCATTTTACCGGCATTCACCAAACACAGACTTGTCCATCAGACTGCCAGATAAAGGAGCACGATTCATCATTCCACAGAAGATGTTTCCACAGCTCCAGAGTCCAGTAGAATTTTATCCCACTCCATACAACACTTGGCATTGTGCTTGGTGATATAAGGCTTGCAAGTAGCTGCTCAACTGAGCACCATGCTGTGTAACTTTACATGGTCTGCCACTTAATGATTGAGTTACTGTGGTTTCTAAACACTACCACTTTGCATTAATACCACTTACAGCTAATGGTTGAATATCTAGGAGAGAAGAAATTTCAGGAACTGACTTGTTGCAGCCGTGGCATCCATCATAGTACCTCATTGGAATTCAGTGAACTCACTAGAGTGACGTATTCTTTCACAAATATTTGTAAAGAGAGACTGCATGGCTAGATGCTTGCTTTAATACATGTGTGGAAATGGGACTTAATGAAACACATGAATTTAATTAAGAGGTCCAATACTTTTGTCCATATAGTGTAGCAGCAAAAACTAACATCAGCATTCATTTGGAGCTGTGTTTGCTAACTCCAGTTCTATTTTGGTCTGCACAAGTCTGCCAAAAAAAAAAATATATATATATATAGTCTTTGTTCGTTTCTTTATCAGCTAGTTGCTACCTTTGTCTGTTGACTTGCTTGTGCCGGGGGCTTTGCATACAGTCAGTTAAGATCTTTTTCACAGAGAAAAATAAGCTCCTGCTGCAACTAACACTAACAATGGGGTTGGTAAGGGGAGGGTTATGTGGATATTTTAATCAAAACAATAAACTGCAGTACAACAGATTCAAAAAACTGAAGTGGTAAGTCTTTTTTGGGGGGGTTGTAAATAGGAGCCAAACCTTTCATATTACACACTGTCATTTGGTCCAGGTTCATAAAATATACATTTTGATAAGTGGAGCTTCAAAATTGTGCTTAGTCAGGCACTCTAGAAGTCATTGCCCCTTTTCCCTCCTACAACCTGCACTCCTATTCAACAGTGAAGAAGTGTCCAAGGTAATCTGGAAATCATAGTTCATAAATTGCAGTCGTCACACTCCACATGGAGTGGTGGGGAGCAAAAGAGGCTCATCCTGAATCTATAGGATATCGTTATTATCCTTAAACCTGGCACAGCCTCCCTCTCTAACTCAGGGCTGTTGTCAGCTAAGGGAAAGTAGAATGAAAATGCAGCTTCTGGTTAGTATGTTTGCTGTCAGTGGTTGTGATTATGGCACTGTATGACAATGTGCTGCAAAGAGATGTACTTTAACTACTTTAAATTAAGTATATTGATCACATTGAGGACTGTAAATAGGTTTAACTGAAAATATAAGGAGGTGATGATGCTGAGGAACGCATACCAGCTCAAAGTCAGTAACCATGAATACAACACAAAGCATACAGTACACAGCAATTATATCTGAATGGTATGAGCCAATGTATTACGATTTAGCGCTCCATTAATCTCTGGCTCTCATGGGGAACTGCCCTGGGATAAAGCATGAGAAAAAAATGGTATACTCTCAGGAAGAATTCCCAAGGGCCTCAAAATCTGTGCATACTCTAAAAGATCCCTCATCTATCTGTCTGTCGGTCCTCTGCTCTCTGTTTTATTGTCTCTCACTCATCTGTTCTCCCTTAGTTAATCCTGTTTTTCTTTCCCCTCACTTCATTTTTCTGTCTCGCTGACTCTGCCTTATCTGTCTTGGTTCCCCAGTCACCATTAGTCTCTCTCCTCTGCATCTTATAATGCATTGTCAGAAAATTAAAAATTGTTTCTTACAATAAGAGAAAAATGCATTGTAGCAGCTGTAGATTGTGAAAGACCAGAGTGAAAACTGCAGGCACGATTTTTTCTTGCAGCATATGGCTTACTGTTAGAATTTTTTGCAGGGTAGTTCTGCTACATTGCTCTCCAACAGCAATGGCTGGAGTCTAAAACACTAACAGTTTGAGTCACACAATGATTCAGGCTCATGTCCACATCTAAAGGTAATTTAGAGAGACTAATTTACTTAATGTGAATATTTATAGGACAGTGGGAGCATCGGGAGAAACCCTCTGTAGGCACAAAGAAAACATGGAAACTCCACACAGTTCAGCTAGTTCAAATGCATATCATTCTTACTTTTGCTCTGAGGCCTTTCTGGCCCGTTATACTTTGAAAATTGATATATTTCATATTTTAGAAGCCTTATTCCTGTGCCTCTGATCTGGACTGCTAAGGTATATGAGAAGCAAGGAAATCTCAAAAAGCCCCTTCCCTAACAGAGCTAAATCACCGCAGCATTTGTCCTTTAACCCTTTTTTCTTTGCCCAGTGACTCACATGGCGGCATAGGAGAGCTGCTCTTTGGTGAGGTTGAGGGGGTGATTGGAGATGGAGATGCCATACTGGCGCGGATCCTGTCCTGCTGGCAGATTTCCTCTCAGTATGCCGTTGTTGGCCACGCCAAGGAAGGACACCATGCCGTGCCATGCCTGATTGTAGAACCATACCTGCAGTGGAAGAGACGAGCTATTGGTGCTGAGACAAGCATGTAAAGGGTTTGCGTTTGCTTCCCATGTCTCCTAGCAACTACATCAGGTAATGCCATGGAAGATTCATTAGGTCATGGACAAATCATAGAGGAAAATAAAACAACAGACAGGTTATGAGTAGAGAGACATCTGAAAAAATATATGGACAGGTGAATGTTAAAATCGAATCTGGATAACTTTTTTAAAAATTGTGAGATAAAGCTGTGCCCTTCAGCTTCTGTGGTGAATTTCTTTTCAAAAAGGTTATCAGCACATTTAGACATTTCTTTTTGAAAACTGGAGTTTCAATTGTAACATATCATTGCTGAGAATAAGACATGGTAGTCAAAGTATATTTGGTTTTGTTTGTAAATTAACTACCCAGTGAGGCGGTAAATACAGGGACAAAATGATGAAATGATCAGGAGAAAATATGTCTGCTGGGTGTGTTTTAGCAGCTGGATTATATGGATTAGTATAACTAGTTGTTGAAAAGGGCTCTTAGAAGCTGTTTGGCCCCAACAAACCTTCCAGAAAGCATACACAGTATGAGCACTTGTCTTTTGTATAGCAGAAGAAATAGTAGCAAAATATCATCAGTGAAAGGAGTTTTTGGTTTCATTTACAGATGCTGTTTATCAAAGCTTCTGGTGTGGCTCATTTCTGCACAAAAACACAGCAGGTTATGGCAGTAGTGATCGGGAACATGCAGGGTTACTGCGAAGGGGCAAATTTTACCATACAACACTCTTTTCCTAAACCAAACCAATTATTTTTTATGCCCAAATCTAACCAGTAAGTACAAGTAAGGGTGAAAAGATACAAACTGACTTTTATTTTTTACAATCAACAAGTAAGAAGAAAAGAAACTCAAATTGCAAAACACAAAGGCCCCAGAGTTATGTGAACCATGGTCTGATAAACCTGGCACTTGTGTCACTGCCACCCCTGTAACGTTTTAATGCAGACTGTCAGCCAGTAAAATGAAACCTTAATCTATCAGCTGCCAATAGTGGCATGGCCAGTGCATCAAGATGCAAAAAGAAGATTGTAACATCTGAAGTACAAATAGAAAGTGATGCTTTCTTGCAATTTTTTGGCTATATTGATAGAGTAATGAGAATTAAAATCTACTGAGAAGTAAAGGTGGCCTGCAAACAGTCATGTCCAGGATAACAGTTAAGTTTTTGACCATCTGTAACTTAATGACGGGACAAGCTGTCAGTGCTCTGTCATTAGACATACCATTACTCTTAGGAGAAGCAATTCTTGTGAAAATGGAAAAGTGCACATATAAAGACAAATTTGAACTTGACTTTTAGCACAGTTTGGGTAAAGACCTATGAGATGATCAATGAATGCGAGTATTACTAAAATCTGACCAATATTGTAGGGGGAGTTGTGTTTCTTGTGAATTGTGGACAGATGGATGGGAGAATGTACACAAGGCGTCTCGTCACTGCATTATCAGCTAGATTTTTTTTTTTTAATCAACGATGAGAACGTTGATGAAACAGCTTTTTGTGCAGCATGCAGGCACAGTGAGAAGTACATGGCACTATTGTTATTGTGCACACACCCACAGATATTTTCTATTCTGTTTTTTTTGCACTCATTCTTTTTTACTGTAAGTGATTCCCTGAGTTTCAGCCTGCTTGTAGAAAAAAAAGAACGGATGAAAGAGAGTTGGAGTGAGAGAGAGAGAGGGCTCCCCGCTGATAGTGCAGTGCTAATTAAGAGTGGATAGTGTTTGAGTGTCAGTCCAACATAACACTGCATCACAGAGGATATGGAGAAATCTGTATCCACACACACAAACACACACACTTCTCTTTCTGTCTGTTTGCCGCTCTGTTTTTCTCGCTTCTTCTTGTATCTCACAAAAGGAGATCGACGAAAATGGATATTATTTTCTGTTTTGTTTCTTTTTTCCATCCAACAGTTTCTGAAAGGTCTACAGCTAAAATACCATTTGATGTACTCGAGATAACAGACAGTAAAAAGCTTAAGCTTGTCTGCTAAATACATGAGGGTGATAGAGTGAAAAATATGTAAGATATGATGGCAAGCCACATTTCCACTTCTGAAACTACTTGCAGCATCAAAGTGCTCAGGGGGAGAAGCAAATTTTTTCTCTCAGAAAGAGAAATATAAGTGTGAAACATTTCTACGGGACAGCTTCAACAGTATTTCAACATTAAACACAAATGTACTCAACCTTAACAGTACACATACTTACTTTAAGACTTTCTTTTTAAATTTGTCATACAATGTAAAACTGAATTTAAGTCAGAAGTCAACAATACATGTATTAGTTTTTCAATATTACAGGTCTTATGCCACAAAAATGGTCATTAGGGAGTTACAGCTTCACAATTCTGCATTATGGCTGTCACTGCCTCTATGTCCTGCTTTCTCTTAATCACCACAGTTTCTTGAAAAAACTAAACCATACAAGGCTAATTTCATCTGTGCAATAATTAAACTTTTATCTTATTCTGTGCATTGTAACACCGGCCAAAAATTCATGTAATACCTTGACATTGTTCCTGGTTCCCAGATTCTTCAGTAGTGTCTCAGCCCTCTGGAAAATCTGATCAGTCACATTATCCTAATGAAGAGGAAAACAAGGAAAAAAAAGAAAAGAAATGAGTTGGGAGACTTAATTGGATACACTTGGAAAACCACCACTGCTCTTTGAAATGCAAAACATGAGGGAGAGAGAGGAATTAAGATTTTCAGGGAGCATTTGGCTGTGTTGAGCCACTTATTTTCCTCAGACATGGGGGAAAAAATGTGTCCCCTGTTTTTCTGGTTACGTTTTTTTCTTTTGACATTTCTGTTTTATTAAATAGTGTGAAATAATTAAAATAAGAGGTGGGACATGACATGACATGAAGTTCATAGTTAACAGAACTAGCCTAATTACCTAATCTACCAATTGGTCTGAAGTACTGTGACTGGGGTGGGAAATCGCCAAGTGTTTATTCACAGATCCAAATGAAAATACAAGTGAAGAAAGCATTTTCAGAGAGTGTCAGCTGGGCTTTGTGGTGAGGTGATGAAAACAGGAGAGAGACTGTAGCCCGGACAGGTTGCATTAAAATATCCTCTACTCCTCTCATGTTTCATGTGAAATGAGGCTTGGGATGAGGGCTTGAGATGACAGGCGTGCGATTTCCAAAGTGTCATGTTGATTCCATGCTGTTCGGCACAGCTATAAGACTACTGAGCACATTAGATGTGCGATATAAATGCAAATGGACCTCCTGTTGGACTTCTGCCTTCATCAGAGGGGCTATAGCGGAGGGGAGGAGTGGAAGAAGGGGGAGAGCGAATGTGGCATGGGTTTACAGAGGTAAAGTGCAGGTGACAACAGGAGAGTGGGGGTAGGAATAAGAAGAGAAAAATCAAGAAAGACATCCCAAGAATGCAGGAGGGTGCTCAGGTGCAAGTGGCTGTCTGCAGTGAAGCAGGGAGAGTGGAAGAAAAAGATGAAAAACAAAAAGAAAAAAAAAAATCCTGACCCTTATGTACCTAAGGACAAGGGACTGAAGACATCATACCATGTCTGTTATTATTTTTTCTATCCCACAAATCTCCATTCAGCACATTGTGACTTTCTTTAGACATCTGGAAACATTGGTGTGTAATGCACCTTTTTGCCTTGCTATAAGACCCAGTCTGCTTTTTGGCATGATAAAATGTTTACACATCATTTCAGCAACACGGCATGAATAAAGAGGGGAGGAAAAAAAAAGCTACTCCCATCTATGCTGACAAAAGTATTTGTGTTAAATAACATCCCTGTGTTCCAACTCATTACTTATTCATACACCAGGCAGAGAACAAGACTTCGACTCTTGTCCATAATGTGTCCTCCGGCAACAGCAAGGGAACCTTTAACGTATTTTGTGTTTTTTACTTCACTCTGGTTTGAATTGTGCCAAGCAGCTCCAATAGGCAGCCGTCCTGAGGATTAGCTGTCGCTGAAACGGGATGAGAAGTGTGCCAGCAGCTGCCTGGGTCTAATCCTTGACAAACTCCTCCCCGCTCAAGGACAATGACAAGGCTGGTTTGGCCAGAAGACCCGTCGGTGCAGTGGCTCACGACACAGCAATAAAGCCACTCGAGTGTGTGGTGACTTTTTTTGGCTAGTATTCCGAAGTGGCCTGCATAGTTCGGCAGTCAAATGGTCTATGTGGCAGTGTGTTAATATGTGCCAGGGAGAAGTTTATAGTTTATTAAATTAAGGACTTGTTCTTGTGAATAATTTAAATAATAAAAATGGGTTACACAAGCATTTAAGGGAACTGCGTATCATTAACACCATCTACACGAAACAGTCGTTCCTTTGAGATGTTTTTTGGCTTAATTATACATCTTCCAGCACACAGGCTTTCTTGCTCTCTCTATTCTCACCACCACTTGCTTCTCAGAATTCTATTTCTACCTGCTAGACATAGAAAATGCAATGAAACAGAAATTTCAAAGTCCACTTCCCAGTCAGCGCAGGTGGGTATGAGTGCAAAAACACGTTACTTCCAGTTAGAGTTCCACATCACAGTGCCTGCAGAGCAGCAGCAGAAGAGAACCAGACATTTCCCAAGGACAGTGTAGCACTTTAATAACGAGGAATGCAGAGCTGGGACGGCTAATGCCCAGCCATTAGGGTTACATCATCGCTGCTGCACAAATTAAAGTCACATTAGCGCCGAGGTTCCGGAGACAGAGAAGGGAGACGTGGTAGGGATGAGCCCGGAGACGCCGGAGGGCAAAGTAATGTGCTGATCTCAATGTAGTTTGAACATTCACAATTTAAAATGTTAATGAAAGGCTGTGTGTTTGCAAGGCTGAGAAACAGAGAGAAAGAGAGACACAAAAAGGTGATAAGTGAGCTGGTATGAAGTTTTAGAAACACTTAAATATATAATTAATAAGAAGGTTAAATAAAAATATGAGTGGAAATGTTTACAGGATTCTTGTGCACAAGATTTTTGGATGTATTCAAAGCAATGCTCAGGCAACAGTAGCTTGTTGCCATGGACACTCAACAAAATGGATCTGAAGAAATTAAACCTCCTCTTCTTTGAATTCAGTCTTCTTTCTCAATTGTTCAAGAATTCAGCGGAGTCCAAAAGTCCACTACAAGTGACATCACCGGTATCCAAGATACAAAGCTTTCTGAACAAAGAACTCAATGCTCCAATTAGGAGCGGCACAGCCAAAAGAAAACTGGCAAGCTACAGCCTTGACAGGAGAAAAGCAGCCTTTTGAGTCACAAAAACAGTCTAAACATTTAGTGCTGGGTTGTAACACAATGCTGACAATGACTCAAGGTTTTTTATTATTTATACAGATTAATGAGCATCGAAGCAATATTTTTATAAAGGGAGTAATGATTTGTTACATTTAAAATCCTGGAAGTGGTGATATGGTTAATTTTGGTAGTTTCTGGTCATAAACTTTTTACTGATGATCAATTAATCAAGTGCCTTTGATTAGCAGCACCTGGATGCTACTTATCCTTTTAATTCCTATGGAGGCAGCAAGGGTGTACTTAGTTTTTCACATAGCGCCTCTGCATTTTGGCTTAGCTTTTGTTAAATAAACAGTGACAGAGTAATAAGCCATGTGCTGTTGGTCATCTGAGGTTGTATTTACCCTTTTTATTAACTATGTCCTGATGTGTTAAACAACATTATTCAATGAGGGTGCCCTTTCTTTAACACTTGACTTTACTTTAAAGGGCCTTTATTTAATATACTTTTACTTCTAATGGGGTCAATTGTTGCTTATTAGGAGAAAAGTGCAAACTAAACTGAAGTCAAACCACAACAGGTCACATGGTCGCTTCTTATATGTCCTTCGTAATCTTTTGTTTGGACTCTTGAGGTTGGGTAGTTTCTGGGATCTGATAGTGACATGCTATGTCTTAACCTGGGTAAGGTGATGCAGCAGAGCATCATGGATCTCACCCTATCCCTTGCATCCTCTTCCCTCACACGAACCCTCTGCATGTCCTCCTTCACGACATCCATGAATCTTCTCTGTGGTCTTCCTCTTCTCCTCCTGCCTGGCAGCTCCATCTTTAAAATTCTTTGTCCAGTATATCCACTATCCCTCCTCTGCACATGTTCAAACCATCTCAGCCTTGCCTCTCTGACTTTGTCTCCAAACTTCTCAACCTGAGCTGTCCCTCTGATGGTTTCATTTCTAATCCTGTCCATCCTGGTCACTCCCAGGGAAAATCTCAACATCTTCAATTCTGCCACCTCACTCTTGCTGCTATCCTTCTGTCAAAAAGCACCCCTGACACTCGTCTCCACCCACTCCACCCTGCCTGCACTCTCTTCTTCACCTCTCTTGTGCTCTGTCCTTTGCTTTGGATGGTTGATCCCAAGTATGTAAACTCA
>VUQH01090392.1:18885-44152 GCA_015106775.1 Etroplus canarensis | reverse complement strand
AGTTTTCCCAACAGTTATAAGAAAAGAGTTATTCAAAAGGGGAAAAGTCATTACATTAAGAAAACAACCACAGCTGTAGCTTAGATGCAGCACTGGGAAACATAACTTTTACCATAATCAGAAAAAAACAGATGTGTTCTTGTAGTGTGGTCTCCAGGACAGACCTACCAGAGAAAGTCCCAGAGAAGATGCCAGGTGAGTGTCTCACAAAGCTCTCTATGACGGCTCCTGGAGGCTTCGACAGCTGTGCAGCAGATGAAGCATTAATATCACTCTGTAAGGAATAACAAAATTCAGAATAAGTTTGAAAAAGGCTAAAAAAAACTATTCTATCAGACTATTGTATAAGTTCTACTACATGTTAATGGTACATTGTGGTGAAATCCAGGACAAATCCCTGGGTTTTGTACTGACTTCTGCATCAGAGTATGCATGGCTAACCTCTTCAAAGGTTGAAGCTGCTGTGGGGCTCAGGGGGGCAGGTCTGGAGCTGATGGGACCAGCTGAACAGACCGGCGCAGTTGCTTGTAATGGACAGCTGGGATGCAGACAACCAGAGGGCACAGAAGGGATTGAAAGAAGATGGGGAGACGTGTTCTCAGATTGGGAATGAAGTTGAGAGGAGGGAATATGGCAGTTCATGGCAGGGATGCAGCTGAATGAGTTGAAGGTGTTTGCTGTAGAGTTACAGGAAGTTATGGGTCCCTGAGTGCTACATTTTATTGGGGATGAAGAATGAACAGATTCAGAAGCTGTAGTTAAGTTCTGTGAAAGAAGTGAGGTAGCAGATCCTGTGGCGCGGGACCATGTTGAGGTAGAGTGAGGGTGGCTCATATTGTTGGCTGTCAGCACGCCAGTTTGATGCTCACTGCTGCTCTGAGCCTTTGAGTCCTGCTGCAGCTCCTTCACATCCTGTGCTGACAGCTGGAGCTCCACATACATCACGTGGGCACCAATTCCAAGGTTAATGGTCAGAGGTGAGCGCCCAGACAGGAAGTCACTGATCTGCAGGACAGATAGGAAAGCTTAGATTTCACGTTTCTTCAGCTGGTATCAGTTTACGGCACAGTCATCTGAAACCACATTGCTCTGATAATGAGGAAGTCATCCTGGATGTACTGGATAACATGAATAATTTCCTGTGAATTTCTCCTGTGTAAATTTGAATGGCTTAAATGATACAATTCTCCAGTAACAAGTGAATCTACTATACACAGAAATTAATTTAAATATTAAATATGAAATTTGATTTACTGAGAAAAATGACTTTGGGAAACAGTTCTTTACCTCACTTATATTAAAGGATTAAAATCTGTGTGGTGTGTGCATGCTTGTGTGGGGAGCGGATGGACAATGGGGGCAGGGGTATTGCCATGGCTAATTACAACAGGCATAATAATAATTCCTGCAAATGTATATACAGATGTGTTTCTTAACAATTCACTCTTAAATCATCAGTTTTTTCTCTTTAATTGCCAGGAAAAGTAAAACGTTGGTGAAGCCTTGGAATTTCTGCACTGATTACGCAAAACAAAATCTAACTAAACAAATAACATACAAATAGTCATACATTTCATGTTTTTATTGCACACAGTGAGCAGGAACATGAAACACAGAGAGGGACAGTGCAGGATGTGGAAAAAGGGAAGAAACTCCTCTGTGAGAAACTGAAAAGAAGGGGGTGTGGAAGAAGAAGGCCAGATGTACTGACTCAACTTCTTTCCTTCAGTTCATGTCAAAGGCTTGTTGGAACTGCTTTAGAGATTACTAGAATGTAAAATATACTGCCCTTCAATTTAGGAGCTTAAATGCAACACAAGACAGCAGGAAAAGAAGGAGAAGACAGTTCAAAGGGAGCAAGAGGAGGAGATGGTAAATGACTCAAAAAGAAGGGCACAGAAAGATTAGATGGAAAAACACGCAAAAGAAAAGATTGAGAAACATAAGAAAATGTAGTGAACTAAGACAATCAAAAGACGGAGAAGGGGAAACAGACGTTATAAGAAAGAAATTACAGGAAACAAAACTACAAAGTAGTGGACGGGGTATAAAGAAGTGCTTTCTTCCACCAGAACCCTCTTTTCCACCTTTCTATTTACCCAAACCCTGTACCCTCTTCTTTCTTCCAGTGTTGTTTAGACAGAAAGATATTATAGATACAGTCTTGTGAAAAAAATAAAGTTTTTACAGCACTACGCAGTCCTGTGAAATGCTAAGTACACCCTTGCTCCTTCATTAGAAATTAAGAGGGTAAGTAGCAGCCAGGTGCTGCTAATCAAATGTCCTTGATTAAATGATCATCAGCCAGTGTGACCACCTCTATAAAAGCAGACGTGTTAGCAGTGGGCTGATCTGGAGCATTCAGGTGTTTGTTAACACAATACCACAATCTTTCCAGGAGTGGATGCCTCAGCAAATTCACCCCAAGGTCAGATCATGCAATGTTCAGAGAAACAGCAAAAAACCCCAAGAGCTATATCTCAGATTCTACAGGTCTCACTTAACACGTTCGACGTTAAAGTATGGCTGGTTTGGAAAGGTTACCAGGCAAAAGTTTCTTCTTTATAGAAAGAACATGGCAGCAGGGTTTGCTAGCCTGTATCTGAACAAACCACAAGATTTCTGGAACAATGTTCTTTGGACAGACAAGACCAAATTGGATTTGTTTGGCCATAATGCACAGGGCCATGTTTGGTGAAAACCAAATACAGCATATCAGCACAAACACCTCATACCAACTGTCAAGCACAGTGGTTCAGAGACGAGAATTTGGGCTTGTTTTGCAGCCACAGGACCTGGGCGCCTTGCAGTCACTGAATCAACCATAAACTCCTCTGTAGACCAAAATGCAAGGCCGTCTGATGACAGGTTAAGCTTGGCCAACATTGGGTAATACAGCAGGACAATGATCCCAAATACACCAGGACATTTACAACAGAATGGCTGAAAAAGAAAATAATCAAGGTGTTGCAATGGCCCAGTTAAAGTTCAGACCTCAGCCTGATTTAAATGTTGTGGAGGGACCTTAAGCGAGCTGTGCAAACCTCATTGAACTAAAGCAATGTTGTAAAAAAAACAAAACAAAGCAAAAAAACAGAGTTGGCCAAAATTCCTCCATAATAATGTGAGAGACTGATAAAGTAATACAGAAAACAATTTAATGCTGAGTTATTGCTGCTGAAGGTGGTTCTACAGACTGTTGAATCATGGTGTGGACTTAGTGAAATAAGCTTTGTTTTTCACATGAATTAATAAAAATAGAGACAGTTTCTACCATAGACTACATATAAAATTTATTATACAACAGTAATATATGCATATACAGTCAATGGTTTAGACTTAACTAAAGCATACAGTTAAAGAGAGATTCATTAAAATGTTCACCTGGACTTCTGTTAAACTCTCCAAGACATCCATGACAGTCCTTTCAGCTCTGGCAGTAGAGCTCTGGAAATAAAATTATAACAACACATTCTGATTACATATGCGTGGCAATGTCACAGCACGGTAAGTCCAAGATGTGCATTAGCTTACTTACTAATAAACCAGCTACAATGACTGGGACCAGGGTCAGTTTACTGCCATCTGTTACACCCTGATCCAACAGTCTCCCTGCAGTCAGGTGCCTAATTCATAATCCAATATGGGATTAAAAAAACAGTCAGGTCTAATCACCGAAAAAGGTAAAACATCCGCAAAAATGTTAATTGCTTCACCAAAACACCTCACCTGTCTCTATGCAGGAGTACGATTCTGTCTGTTTGCAGTCGGAGTTTTTGGGAGATGCGTGTTCTCAGGGCCTCCACAGTCTCTCCTCTGGGGACGGTCAGCTCCACCGGGCTGCCGGTTGTGGAGGTGATGCACACACGCATGGAGGGCTGAACGGTGGAGACCCCGGCCCCGCAGCTTGCAGACTGGGAAGGGGTGACGCTGCAGAGACTCCTCTGCTGCTGCTGCTGCTGCTGCTCCATTCAGAAACACTGGCAGTGAAACGGCCAGTTTAAACTCAGCCTCTGGGATTACGTGACGCCGCACGCCGCAGTGTTTCTTCTTGTAAACTCTTCACTGCTGCTCAGTGTGATACATATTTGAACCTACAGTGAGCCCCAGACAGCACAACTCCTCCTTCTAGCTGTGACAGACGCGGCTCTACTTCTCAAGCGTAAAACACCCCGATCCTGTTGGGGTAAGCCTCGCCCACTTGGAACCACAACCAATCAGAGAGAGACACAAGACTATGGATCCGGTATTGTCCAATCAGAAGGAACTCCCCTTCACAGGTCTCCACCCTGTTGTTTCCCGAACTCGCCATTCATAAATGATGCAATCCGCACTGCACATTTTGTACAGAATGGTTAAAAAAAATCCAATTTTTCAAAACAACCGCGTATAAAACTTTTCAGGATTAGTCATATTATTCATAATAATACCAGAAATATTTCTGTACTGACCCTGCAAAAATACACTTATGAACTTTTATCTCTAAAGTGACACCTTATAATAATATAGCATCCGTCTATGAGTTTTTATCCATGATATAGTTAGTGTAAAAATGGCTCAGAGTGAACTTGTCTATACCAACCACCGACTCTCTGACATAAAAGCAGCATTATCTATTTTTATGTAAACCTTGTGCTTGATTAATTAGAATAATTCATGAAAAACACAGAAAATCAGCATGGATGTTTTGGACTACATGCAGTGATATCAGTCACGAGGATTCACGAAAATCTTGAGGATTTTGAATACATGCTGGGCCTCCGTTCTCTGCTTGTAACTGTATAAGTGCGTGAGAAGCTGAACAGCATCAAGCCACAGTAAAACTACCCCAAATATGTAATTTTCTAGTGTTTTTTTCTTCTTCTGTGCATATAAAGCCATCAGAGATAAATTTGTTCTCTTGTACATTATGAAACAAATGTAGGCTACACACATTATACAAAAATAACTGAAAGGGAGCTTTGTATTGATTTCCTGCTGTCAAGCTACATCTGACCCCCGGAGTAAGAATCATCTCTTATAAACTTATTTTTTTCTATTCAAGGGCACACCAGTGCAAAACCCATCATATTGTGCTGATAACAAGAAAACACCCTGAGGCTACTCACATGTATCTAGCTAAGGATGATGTAGTATTTCACCGTTAAGCCAGTGGGATGAGACACTCACAGAAAGCACCTACTCTGTGTTACCTGCACCTCTTCACATCCTTGGATGCTTAATATTCATGTCTCGTCCCTGGTCCACAGGAGGATCTCGGTCTGCACCTGTCATGTGATGCACTGTGGAGTGGACCAGCTTGGAGTATGTGACGTATGAGGTTGGGGAGGGCAGAGAAATGGAGCTAATATGTGTCTCCTCAATGTGGATAAAAATAGCTTCACCCACAACACCCCCCCACTTTATAGCCTGCGTCACTGCACTCCCACATGACCTACCTCACCTCACACCCTCACTCACTTCTCTCCTAAATGCAGACATGCAGTGATTGTCTCCTTTTCCCTTTTCTGCCTGAAATCAGCCAAACCACTTCTGCATCCTTTACTGATCTCTTCTGGGTTGCTGCATTGCTTTTCTAAGTGCTAACATGCTTAATAAATATGAGAGATATATGCATAGTAACTCAGGTTTAAAATCCAATTCAGTATGAATCCCAAACTGACCTCTACTTGGTCTTTTGTCTTTTAAATGAACCAATTAAATTAATATTCCAGTGATATTTTTATAGTGATTCTGTCCTGCCTGATCCTTTCCCACCATCACTTCTGGCACTCCAGTTTTTCACTGAGATAATGAGACGGGAGAGGCTGCTATTTTACATTCTTCAGGCCTCACAAAGAACAATTCCACAGGATGTCCTGCTCTTCAGAGCATGCACAGACGCAGCTCTGACGTCAGCCATCCTGCAACACACACACACACACACACACACACACACACCACACACACACACAAACAAGCATTCATTCTCTCCCTCACATTCCAACCACCCCAGCAGGGCCTCTCTTGGCATCATTTCCCAGATGTTTTAGTTCCCTGGTATTTTACACCTTGGAGTTCCTGGAATTAGTTAGATATAGCAATTGTATTTGAAGAATTTGTCAGGAATATTTTAACAGGGATCTGATCTACAGTCTGAAAAAATGATGATAAAATCATTTTTATGACTGCATTACCATACAGTGCCCTAGACCCCAGAATACTATCTATTCAGCTATTTATTATTATTGTCTTTTTTGTTTCTATGTAAATATATTACATGGAACCTTGCCCACGTCTGTTTGGGACTGAACATGAGCAACATTAAAACAGGAAAATGCCTACAAAGCAACATAAACATTAAAAAAATTATTATAATGTTAATTAGAAGAACTAAATGAGCCCAGTCATGATCACGTGACTAATCCAGATTTGAAAGCTGTTTATACTTTGGTTTACATCTAGGGTTCTGAAAGCACAATAGCATTTTATGTGAGCACAACAAGGAAGGAATGCATCACTTTATATTATATTTCTTTCATTTGTTGTTCATATCATTTTATGATATAGCAAAATAGAATCAAGATCACTTTTCTTTTTGAATTAACCTCTGTTCCATCAGACTGAACAAATTAAACCTTCCTACCATTAAAAAATAGAACTCATGTTAAGAAATGTAACAGCCACAAACTTTAGGACCAAAAAGGGCAATTGATATCATAAACCACACAGGGGCATGTCTTAAAAGTCAGGGAGGGCCACAGGAAATCAGAATATTTAATCAGAAATAAAATCAATCTGTAAAATGGTGTATAAAACATCAGCCATGATTCTTCATCATGGCTGATGGACAGCCCTGCACACAGGGCTCATGGACAGCCCTGTGTGCTGTTACAATTGTGTTATGTGAAACAGGGAGCAGCACAATAGTTTAAACATAATTTTGTGCAGGGTAACTGCTTTGCAAAGTGAAAACAATGTATTTAGACTATTTGCTCAAGAAAGAGTCATTATCCTACTTAAGTAGATTAATACTGTACACGCTGTATGTAAAATGACGCTCTCGCTCTCTCTCTCTCTCTCTATATATATATATATATATATATATATATATAATCTGTAACTTGATAGTAAAGCCATTTATCTGCAGAATATTATGTGACTAAATCTTTAAAAGTAATATAGAGTACAAAGTACAGTATTTCTACCCAAAGTCTAGTCGAGTCAAGGCAGACAGTATCACAACATAGAAATACTTAAATAAAGTAAGTAAATTAAACCTGTACTTTAGCAAAGTACTAGAGCACATGTAAGAAGTTTATTCCTGCTGGTCCTACCTCTACTTCTTTGATTGTTGAGTAAAAATATTTGTGGCCCATAAATGACATGATACCTTAAAGCTTGGCAGTGTAACCGTTGAAAGAACAAATAATACATTCTTCCTCTTGCAGAGTAAAGATTTAATTCAAAAGTTATAGAATGCAGTATTGCTTAATTCATTATCCTCACAGATCAGTTCAATGCAGATGTAAATATGGTTCTGAGGCAGTTCACTAAATTTATTTTTCTTTACTGCTTGTGCTACTTTTATACTATGCATCAGTCATTTCAAATAAAAAGGTAAAGGTAAAGGTGAAAAAAGGTAATACTATACACATGGCATACATGCATTTGAAAGTGAAATTTGATGAATGCATTCACAACCATATCCTCTGAGTGAGGCTTGGGCAGCTTTGATATAAACATAATTTTTAGAAAACATTTTAAAAAGACTCAGATTTTCTTTTTCTGCAGTAATTCTGCATGCTGTCTCAGTCAGAGAATTTCTCCAAAAGAGTACTCCTGTCTTCTTTATTTATCACGGTACATCTTGTATTTATGTTTTTTCTTTTTATAACAAAAAAGAAGCACAATAAATATCAACAATGAGTCTATCCACATAACTACAGGTAAGTCTTATTAGTTAAAGCTAAGTCATTTTTAGAGAACACTGTGTAGTCCTTTCCAATGTGACTCATGGTGTGTGAACATGAAGGCCAAGATCCTTGAAAACCATGTTTACATTTCAGGTAAAAATCTCACTCTGGCTTTTTGAGTTATTATGTTCTTTGCTATGTAAAAGGAGCTGAAGAACTTAAAATATTCCAAAAATGAGCTGGAAGATACACTCACCTATCACTTAATTAGGTAAACTTGTCCAACTGCTACTTAATGCAAATATTTAATCAGCCAGTCACATGGCAGCAAATCCGTGCATTTAGGCATGTAGAAATGCCGAGATGATCTGCTGAAGTTAAAACTGAGCATCAGAATGGGCAAGAAAAGGGATTTAAATCAGTTTGAACATGGCATGGTAGATGGTGCCAGACAGGCTGGTCTAAATATTTTAGAAACTGCTGATCTACTGGGAATTCTCTGCTCAAATGTCTCTAGGGCTCACAGAGAATCATCTGAAAAAGAGAAAATGTCCAGTGAGTGGAAGTTCTCTGGTCATAAATGCCTTGTTGATGTCAGAAGAGAAGGGCCAGACTGCTTTTGAGCTGATAGGAAGGCAACAGTAACTCAAATAACCACTCATTTTAATCAAGGTATGCAGAAGAGCATTTCTGAATGTACAACCAGTCGAAACTTGAAGCAGATGGACTACAGTAGCAGAAGACCACTTGCGTAACACTCCTGTCAGCTAAGATCAGTAAATTGAGGCTACAATTTGCATGATTTAACCATAGTTGGGCAATAGAAAATTGAAAAAGATTGTCTGGTCTGATGAGTCTTGGTAGGGTCAAAATTTTGTGTAAACATCATGAAAGCATGGATCTATACTGCCTTATATCAATGGTTCGAGCTGTTGCTGTTGCTGTAATGGTGTGGGGGATAGTTTCTTGGCACACTTTGGGCACCTTAGTTCTAAGTGAGCATCATTTGAATGCCATAACCTGAATAGTGTTGCTGACCATTTCCATCCCTTTATAATCATAGTGTACCCAAAAATCTGATAGCTGCTTCCGGCAGGTTAATGTGCCACGTCACAAAGCTCAGATTATCTCAAAATGGTTTCATGACTCATCACAAGGAGTTCTCTGTGTTAAAATGGCCTCCATAGTCACCAGATTTCAATCCAATAGAGCACCTTTGGGATGTGGTGGAAAAAAGATTCATGTCATGAAAATGATCTGACACATCTGTAGCAAATGTGTGATGCTATCATTTCAATATAGACCCAAATCTCTGAGGAATGTTTCTAGCACCTTATTGAACCTATACCATGTAGAACTAAGGCAGTTATAAAGGTAAAAAGGGGTCCAACCCGGTACTAGCAAAGTATGCTTAATAAAGTGAGTATATCCGTGAGACACATAAAGCCATAAAAATTTAGACATAGATGGCAGAGGACACACTCACAGTTTTCTACATCAATTTAAAAACGCTGATACCGATTTTTCTGAAATGATTTAAGAATGCTGTAAAACGTAGCCCCCATTTTCTTTCTTCCTCCCCCTCCCCCCTTTTTGTTATTATTATTATTATTATTATTATTATGTTTATTTATTTATTTATTTAATTTTTTTGTTTTTCTTAATTTATTTTTATTTTTTCTATTTTTTTTTATGATGCAAGGGTATGCAGTGTGTGTGGGTATGTGGGTATATGTATGTATGTATGTATGTGTATATGTTATGTGTTTGTGAAATAATTTTGAAAAAGACAATAAATATATTGGCAAAAAAAAACAAACGTTGATACCAGTAGACCTTGATTTGTTCCGCCAGTGAATAAATACATTTAGGTTGTTTCAGTTGCTCTGAACTGATTTCCCAAGCTGAATTAAATCACTGATCATGTGCGGTTATTTCTGTCACTTAGTCTGCTTTGAACCAGCTTTCTACAGTTAAGGGGATAAAAAAAAACAGAAAATGTGCTCTTTGGATGTCTAAGTACCCTCCTGCTTCCTGTTATCATATAAGCACAGATTAGACATCCGGTCATGTTGGTGCTGAGGCATTTTCTGTTTGTGCAACACATCACACAGGAATGCACACTGCAGAGCCCAGGGCTGCAAACTGTTTATGGATTGCAGTATGGGTGCAGATGCAGTAGGTAGCCATGATGCAAAAACAGTGATAGATATAACAACAGAATGGTAAAATGGGAACAAAAAAACATTAAACAATCCAAATTATTAAAACATTTGCTATTTTGGCTATTTTAGTGTCTTTGTTGACATTTATTGCGAGTCAAATAACAAAATTCACCCAAACAACAAGGGCAGCAATCAAGCTTTACAAGTGTTTTGCAGTATCAAGATAAGATAATAATGAAATGTCTAGAATAGGGATCTCAGACCTGTGGCCCCAGAGCTGCATGTGGCTCTTTTGCCTATCTCCAGGGGCTCCCTGCAGCTTTAAAAGCTTCTTTGCTTTCACTGCCAAAATTGTGGGCTTACCAGTATGTTTGAGCTGCAAGATAAAAGCATCAAAAAGTCACGTGGAAAGATATTTCCTAAACAAGCACACGGCATTTGCTGAAAAGTATAAAATGATAAAAGAATGAAGGCAATCAGCCAATCACATGGAAAATTGAGGACATCACTTCAGCTCTAGCATTACTCAGTTGCTATAAGTTTTATTTGTTAATCCAGAAGGGTGTTTATTACTTTTCCACAAGCACAGACAGGTCTTGAAGTGGCCTTCAGTGTAGGCCTATACATCAGTATACATCAGACAATGCATGCACATGTAAGCACAACTGGTCTGCATGTAGTTCAGACAAAGAGTGCATCTTACCTGAATATATAAAAGTTGATTAATTTTCCTGTTATTTTTGGTTATTTGATCTATAAAAATGCAGATTATACTTGTTTTTAAACTTAAATTAATTAGTGATTTGCCTTTGGCAAGGCCAAAACCTCTTTGGGGGGCATCAAACATTTTTATTAGCAGGAAAACCCTGTACATGTAATAGATATTCACTTTCTCTATGTCACAATTGTTCCATTTTCATTCATTCATTCATCATCTTCCGCTTATCCAGTTCAGGGTCGCAGGAGCCCATCCCAGCTGTCATCAGGCATAGGGCGGGGTACACTCTGGACAGGTCGCCAGCCTATCGCAGAGCCAACACAGAGAGACAAACAACCATTCACCCCTATGGTCAGTTTAGAATTGCCAATTAACCTAACCCCCTTTGTATGTCTTTGGACTGTGTGAGGAAGCCGGAGAGAACCCACGCAAGCACGGAGAGAACATGCAAACTCCACACAGAAAGGCCTAAGGTAGCCGGCTGTTGGATTTGAACCCAGAACCTCTTGCTGTGAGGCAACAGTGCTAACCACTGTGCCACCGTGCTGCCCTTGTTGTTCCATTTTGTTGGTAAAAAATAATCTAATGTAAACAATGTTCTTTATGTCTGTGCTTTAATTTCATAAATGCAACACAAAATGATATCACTGTGATGGAAATGCAAAGCTGAAGTGTCAAATATCACAAACAGCCACACTACAGAGTAGATGCATGTGGTTTCATCAGCATCATTATTAGTAATGTTGACAGACTGTTATACTTAATGGACTGTGTCGCCTTCATTATGAGGCTCAAATATGCTTCATGGCTGCATACTGATTCTTTTGGCCAAAATTGCTCAAAAATGGCTCTTTTAAGTGTAAATGTTGCCAGCCAGCCCAGAACTTGTCCAGTATGCCGCTGCCATAAATCTCACCCTGTGTGACCAAGACCTTTGACCTCACAATTTTGTAAATGTTAGATGTCAAATGTTCTACCCATCATAGGTATTAATCAGACAAAGTTTGGAAAAGATCCAGCAAACAAGTCAGCTCCTGTTGTGTTAAAATGTGTAATGGACAGACGGATGGAAGAACGGACCTCAAAAATGTCCTTAATTCTTCTACCCTTCATGGTGATTACCTGTCTAGGCACTGGCAGTGATCCAGTAGACCGATCAGCTCCTATTTTCATTGATGACCCCATGTGACCTTAACTTTTGATCCCACAGCATCATAAATGTTATCAGATCTTCTATCGATCAGAGGTATTAACCGCATAAAGTCTGGTAAAGATTCAGCAAACAAGTCAGCTCCTGTAGCAGAACAAAAAATTGCATTTTAAAAATGAGTCTAACAATGAGTTACACACAGACAGCTGAGGGTCTTCTGTGAGTCTGAAAACAAAGCCTGCATGCAGAGCTCCCAGTTTTTATTTACTCAGCGGTGCAACGCTGCCACCAGGTGGCGAAATAAGAGACTACATAAACGTCTTTAAATCACCAGTCTGTCTCCCAGCTCCCCATCCGGCAAGGACACAGAGAAAGACTCAAACACAGTTAAACCAGTTATATAAATATCTGATGACATTAATAACCAATCAAACCTCACATCAAATTCATGAGCGGCAGCTGTGAAAGAGGACAGGTTTTCTCCTCGTCATCATCTCCACCACCATCTCCATCATCATCAACAGTGCCAGTCACGTGGTGCGTCGGGAGCGGGCGGTGGGTGTGTCTAATCGCGTGTGGCTTCATTCATAACTACAGTCTTCATTTGGAGCCCAGATTAAAGTATGCAGACGGGGCAGGCTGTCGGCGGACCGCTTCAAACTGAGTCTACAGCTGGGTGAGTCCGATCTCTGCGCCTCTCACACACGGACCACTTCACCCCATCACTTCACACGGACCCACAGCTGTGCTCAGGGTTTAATGTAGCACTATTTCATTATATAATACGTGGGATTGGTGACACAGCCGACTCTAGATATTCGTGGCATCTGATTCCACTGGGACACGTTTGACGGCGGAGCCCCCGTGTCCGGCGCATTAAGGCTGCTGTGTGACTGATCGTGATTTAATCCCCGCAGGGTGAGAGCAGACAACGCAGAGATATGGGGCAGCCCTGATCCGCGGGTTTTCGGAGGAGAGGGGAAGATGCTGCTGCTGCTGCTGCTGCTGCTGTTGATGATGATGATGATGCTGAGGCTGCCGCTGAGCGCCGCCGGCTGCAGTGGATCGCTGTAGTGAGTCCGCACGGAGCGGAGGGAAGCTCCTTCAACACCGCCTGTATAGACCGTAAGCTACATCACATCTGGAGCACATCATCGCGCCGTCACACGTCAGGGTGATATGCAATAATGTCCCTCTCCTCCTCCTTAGTCCCAGTGGTATTTATAAAAGTGGCACCATCCGCACCATGACAGTGGCACGAAGTATGCTGGTGCCTGTCTGCCGTCAGAGATGATGTGAGAATAATAACATGTCCTCAGATCTTGTAATTAACACGTGCACACACACGCGCGCGCACGCGTTGGATTAGCCTATATATTTTTTTTTCCACCAGTCGGGGTCAGTGTTTTGAACTTTGCCTTCACTATTTATGGACAAAATGATGGTGAAGCTGAAAAGTACAGCTGATGCACGACTACTACTGTAACGACTACTACACAAATAATAAATGGGTTACAGCCACTAATACTATGCCAAAACTATTACTATTCAATTCAATTCAATTTTATTTATATAGCGCCAACTACTACTACTAATAACAATTAAATATTTTTTCCAGTCCTAATTAGAGATTTCCTGTGTGCCCATCTTTAAAAATATCCAAAAACTCAAGTATGTGAATAATTCTATGGGTGGAAACAATTTAGCACTTTCAAAAAAGATGTGTTAAATCTTACACATCCATGTGTCTAGTTGAGGACAGCGGCTTTGTGTTAATTTTGACACGTTGTGTTAAAATAAAGTCTGTTGTGTTAATTTTAACAGTGTTGTACTCTAGATACCTACACTACCAGTCAAAAGTTTGGACACACCTTCTCATTTAATGGTTTTCCTTTATTTCCATGACTATTTACATTGTAGATTCTCACTGAAGCCATCAAAACTATGAATGATCACATATGGAATTATGTAGTGAAGAAAAAAGTGTGAAATAACTCAAAACGTGTTTTATATTTTAGATTCTTCAAAATAGCCACCCTTTGCTTTGATTATTGCTTTGCACACTCTTGGCATTCTCTCGATGAGCTTCGTGAGGTAGTCACCTGAAATGGTTTTCACTTCACAGGTGTGCCTTGTCGGGGTTCATTTATGGAATTTCTTGCCTTAATGGGGTTGGGACCATCAGTTGTGTTGTACAGAAGTCAATGAGAAATGAGAAAGTGTGTCCAAACGTTTGACTGGCAGTGTAGATGCGTGGAAAATATCACCTCATGTGTTATTCTCAGCACACTGGGTTTTGAGAATTGGTTAAATTGTGAAACGAGTTTCAAAAAGCCCCTGTAGTTTTGTCTGGCTGTAATAATAAATACAAGGAGAATTTCAAGACCATAAACGTAAGTCTATAAGAATCCTCTTAAAACAGTATACACTGCTTGTTATGTGATCAGCAAAAATAAGACAGATGTGGTGAAAACATCTGGAATAATAATTTAATTAATTAGCTGTTCTGCTTTTGCATGATCAAAGCACAAAAGAAACCCTCTAATAGGTGCACACACACACACACACATGCTACAGTTATTTCCTCAGTAAGACTTTACCTGATAAAAACTTATTATTTCTGTTATGTGGATTTGCCTTTTGACTGCATAAAGAAGACATGGCCCCACATTGTGACTGTTTAACTAGACTAACCCCTCTCCCGACACACACACACACACACACACACACACACCATACATTTCAAAAAATGCCAAACATCACTGAAGGTAATTTGACAGCTCAAGAATGCACGGTGTGTCTATGTTTGGTTCTCACTTCTATTCAGAGCTGCATTCACGTCATGGTTACCTTGAGCTGCTGGTTTGTATGAGCTCTTACATAAAATATGACTCTCACATGGTGAGGGAATGTGCGGCAGTGTTACCAGTGTGTGTGTGAAGAATGTGATCTTGAACTGATGTTACACAAGCTGAACTCTGTGTAAATACTAATGTGGTGCCAGTTCCTCTGCTTTTGCTTACACCTTTCTGCAGGAGAGGTCCTTTTTACCAGATGTGACCAGATGTTTGGGATAATTGTAAGGGTTTTTGTGCTTTGAGTGGATGTTACCAAATCTTTAGGCAAAAGAGTTTAAAGCAAATCAGAAAGAAAAAAACATAACTGCTGGGGTTACATTTTTGGGATATTAAAGGAGCATTACACCACTTTTATACAATCTCTCAGCTGATTTGTTGGAGCTTATTACATTCTGATAAATTCATTCTATCGGCATGATCTTTGGTTGGGCTAGAAGACATCAAAGCTGTAACAGAAAGCCTGCATCACTAACCAACCACTGTATTTGAAGTTTGGCACATGTGGATTGGTTCCAGGAGGATTTCATAAGAAGATTCTGCTGGAGTGCATTTTCAACCATAAAAGCAAGATATCTCAGCCTCGGCACCATTGAACACTGTAGTCAGGAATTTAAAATATTGCACTTGGTATATTTACATATTTTTCATTTTTTTCAGCTTCTTCAGCCTCTGACTTTTTGATTCCTTTACTCCCTCAAAACACCACCGTGTGTAATTTATCTGTAATTTACCACAAAGTCCTGCTAAAATTCTTAAAATTCCAACTTTCAGAAGCAGTACTGATGGTGTGACACACAGATAATGAACACTAACCATGGTGTGTATGTATATCTTACAGTTCTGACACAATGAAATTTATGCTGGACTATCAGTACCTTTGACACTCTGCCAATTAATAATTGTATAGGTTATTACTGCTGTGGTGCTTGTGAATTTTTGAGGTTTTTGTGCTCTTTAAAACTCATTGCTGAAATTGGCTTGTCAGTCCAAAATATCTATTTTTTGTAATATTGATAACATTCCTCTTAGACAAATATAGCAAACACATTTCAGCATTAGGGATGCAGCATTATCCCTGCATTATAACAATGATATTTAAACATTTAATATTTATTTGAATGACACATAACACAATTGTGTTATTTCTTTTTTTTTAAACTGCTTTCTACACTTTTGCTCATTTGTGGATTCAGAGACTCTATGTGCCTAAACTCATATTTTGAATGACATGTATTTGCCAAAAACACTTTATGAAGTTGTTTGACAGTGTTATTTTTCCCCTTACAATTTCTATAATAGGATTTATGTGTAAATTATTTCAGCCGTTACAATTATATAGTGAAAAGTAAAGTTACCCATTGCATGAGCAGAGTAGCCTGAAATGGATTCAAATTGTTTCAGTTCAGTCTGGTGGGATCTTTGAACGCTGGATTTGTTGACCATGGAAAATGTATACAGTTAGGCCTGTAAATTTTGGGACATCTTACTAATGATCATATCATTTGCACTTTCAGCACAACCTAACAGAAACATTGTCTAGTAAGAAGTGTCAGCTCGGTGTGACATTTTTCACTTTCTTCATTTAGCAGGGTTCACTCACACCGACCTGGACCATGAGCAATGATCTGCCTGTTCTGACAAGTCTGATTGAGAACTCCACTGTGAGTACTGCTGTCTCAACCCCTTTCTCTCTGCCAACACCTTTAACACCTGCTCAGTGTCCACACCTTCACAATAGCTAGTGTCTGAACTCTGCTGTATGCTGAACACACCCTGTTTGAATGGACCAAACTGCATTTTAAAATGGGGAACAATGAGATAGCCCAAAAAAAGGTTAACACACAGTGTTCCAATAATAGGTATTATATCCCAGGTGGCGCATTAGTGGCAGCCTGATCTGTAGCCAAAAACAATCCAAAATAGGACTTTGCTGCTGGCTTTGTTTGTCATGTAGCCTCTAGAGGACGAGGGGATATATGAGCTGATGGCGATTATTGGACAGTTGAAGCTGTCTGTGTGGAAGGAGAACTGACTGGGGAGAGCTTGTTGGAAATATAGAATGAAGACTTGTGAGAGGCTTCACTGCTCAGACTGATTGATTGTGTTGTTCCTCCTGTTTAGCTGAGCCTGTAAAAACATCAGATTTCATTAAGTTGCAGAAGCTTTGACAAATTCTCTCTGTGTTATCAAGGTGTGCAAGTTGCAGTTATCAATTTTGCTGCAGTGGAGCTGCTACTCTTACACAGACACACATGCAGCTTCAAATATCATGTACTGTATTTCTCCAACATTGTCTTCTGCAGTTTCTAGTGCATATGGAATTTAAGCTCTTTATGTGTGACACAGTGTTCAGTTTATCATGTTTTGGCCTGAAGCTGGATTGAGGTTGAATGAAAAAAGAGGCAAAAGTGAGTTTTCATCTGCTTTAACATACTAATCATCAGTCTTTTCTAGTTTGATAAGCAGAGAATGACAGCTCCTTTGGTTCCGCTGTGTATGCACACTCTTTCCTCGGTGTAGCAACTCACTGCTGTTAGATTGAGCTTGTGATTGAAGCTGACAATGACTGATTGATGCTTGTACAGAAGAACCTCTAAGATTATAGTGGAAGCAAAATAACCATAAAATCAGCTGTCTTTGCTCTTTTTACACATTTTACACACACACACACACACACACACACAGTTTCTAATACACCTCCATGTGTCCAAAGGTAAGATTGTTGCTTTTATTTGTCTCATGCAGGGTAAACTGGATATATTTGGGGTTTGTCCTGCTGTTCTGACAACAACTTCAAATGGGCAGCAGCAGGTTTTGGGTTTGCTTTAATGACCTTGCTGCTGCTCCTATTAAAGTCATCATCATCCAAACATTGGTGCTTCTCCATGAAACAGTTTCCTTTAAAAGCATGCATAATGGCAGTCTGTCACATTTTCATACTATATTAAATAATATTAGATCTTGCGACAGATGAATATTCAACACGCGATGGGGAAAAGAGACCAATTATTTTCACTCTCTTTTGAAGCTGACATCGAAAGAAGAGCCAGGAAAATCTTGTGTGGGGATTGCTCATGTGCGTCGGCATCCTCCTCCTCTGATTTCCATTTTTAGCCTGCGGAGGCCTCATTTCCCCCTCATTGAGAAGAGTTGGGAAATTGAATTAAGGGTCTCACTGACGTTTCGATTAGCATCCACGGGCTCACTCAGCCAAGACTGAGAGTATTAATCAAAAGAGGGCAGTTGTGTGAGGGAGCAAGCAGGATGTACATGAGTGTGCATCTGGATAAGAATCACTGTGAGGAACTTAAGAGAGTCTTTTAGTGTTAATTCCACTCATTAAATATTACAGTGCTTAGCTGACAGCCTAATGCCACAGAGAGATTCCTCACTGCTGCAGAGCTCAAGAGGAGAAAAATCAATTACGGTACTGTACAGCCACTGAGTTTACTGCAACAAAACATAACAACAGTGGTACAGCATGTAAGCTTCTGCCTTATTGTGCTATTAAAAGAATGAGTTATGAGCTCTGGCAATGCCATGCGAATTCAAGCAGTGGAGATTAAATTGATGTTGTGCAACCCAAACAGTAAAAAAGTACAGAGTACCAGGGTTTGACTGATATGGGCTTTTAAGGCTGATGTTTGTAGTGACACAGTAGATACTTTTAAATGCTGATTTTAAATGTTGTCGGGAGGGACACAGCTGTTTTGATTTTCTTGTTTGTCTTTGTGTGGCTTGTTGAACTAGAAAAATAGGTTCAGGGTTATTTTGTACAGCTCTTTTGAACTGTTAATTGATAAGTTATCACTACTTTTGCTTTTTTTTACTTCAAATTGAAGGTGTGATGCTGCATGTTGTTAGTGCATATGCCCCACAAGTTGGATGACAGTTAGAAGTGAAAGAGGATTTCTGGAGTAAGTTGGATGAAGTGACAGGGAATATTCCCTGGGGAGAGAGCATGGTGAAACAGCTAACAGCAAAAGGAGAAGTGACAAAGGCAAAAGAAAAGGCTTATAGTGAGTTGTATCAGGAGCTGGACAACAAGGACGGAGAGAAGGACTTGTATCGATTGGCTAGACAGGGAGACAGAGTTGGAAAGGATGTGCAGCAGATTAGGGCAATTAAGGATAGAGATGGAAATGTTCTAATGAGTAAAGAAAGTGTGCTGAGAAGAGGGGAGGACTACTTTATGGAGCTAATGAAGTAGGAAACTACTAAAAGAGAGGTCAGAAGGAGTTGCACTGTGTCTTTGTGGATCTTGAGAAAGCATATGATAGGGTGCCAAGAGAGGAACTGTGGAACTGTATGAGGAAGTCCAGAGTGGCAGAGAAGTATGTGAAGGTGGTGCAAGACATGTATGAGGACAGTGGTGAGGTGTGCAGTAGGAGTGATAGATGGATTCAAGGCGGGGGTAGGATTACATCAGGGATCAGCTCTGAACCCCTTCTTGTTTGCAGTGGTGGCAGTTTGACAGAGGAAATCAGGCAGGAGTCTCCGTGGACTATGATGTTTGTAGACAACACAGTTCATCTGTAGTGAGAGTAGGGAGAAGGTGGACAAGAGCCTGGAGAGGTAGAGGTATTCACTGGAGAGAAGAATAAAAGTCAGTAGAAACAAGACAGTAAAGGTGTGTGAGAATGAGAGAAAGCCAGGTGGAACAGTGAAGATGCAAAGAGTACAGGTAGTGCAGATGGATGAGTTTAAATAACTGGGGTCAGCCATCCAAAGCAATGGACAGAGCATAAGAGAGGTGAAGAAGAGAGTGCAGGCAGGGTGGAGTGGGTGGAGACAAGTGTCAAGGGTGCTTTGAGGCAGAAGGATAGCAGCAAGAGTGAAAGGGAAGATTTACAAGATAGTAGTGAGGCATGCTATGATGCATGTTTTGAAGATGGTGCCACTGACAAAAAGACAGAAGGTGGAGCTGACAGTGGTGCAGTTGAAGAGATTTTTGCTGGGAGTGATCAGGATGGACAGGACTAGAAATGAGTACATCAGAAGAACAGCTCAGGTAGAGCAGTTTGGAAACAAAGTCAGAGAGGCAAGATTGAAATGGCTTGGTCGTGTTCAGAAGAGGGATAGTGGCTACACTGGACAAAGATGGGGCTGCCAGGCAGGAGGAGGAGAAGAGGAAGAGCACAGAGAAAGTTCATGGATGTAGTGAAAGAGGGCATGCAGAAGGTTGGTGTGAGGGAAGAGGATGCAAGGGATAAGGATGAGACAGAGGCAGATGATCTGCTGTGGTGACCCCTAATGAGAGCAGCTACAAGAAGAAGAAGAAGAAGAAGAAGACTTATCTGTAATGTATATTTTAAAAATAATAAGATGAAATAATTTCTTCAACTTTTTTAAATCTTCATTGGATTATGGTGTTTGCTCCTGCCTGGTACCTAAAGAGGTTAAGTACTGTCTACCATCATGCTATCATCATGTCCACTGCTGTTCTCTCTACGGTCCTTCTTTTAATGGCTGCAGGCTTTCCCATTTTTAATCTAAATGAGACTTTAACCTGGATAATGAAAGAATTATATAAATGAGCCTGGCCTTTCATCATGCATTTTCTTGAGAGCATCTTCTTCCTTGTCATCTTTAGATATGATTTAAATGTACATTAGTGATGCTTTTCAGTCTGAGATTGACAAAAGATTTGAAAAAGTGCTTTTGCTTTTCTTCCTTTGAAGGTAGTTCGGTATCAATAATAAAACAAGTAAAATATTTCCAAATCAACAAAGCAAAACATATTTTAAATCAGATGTTAAAATTAAAGAGCAGATGTCTGTCTAATATATTAACTATGACACATCTATAAGTTGATAGTATGCCAGGGTTGAGCTTGTATGTTATTACTCTTCCCCCAAAATATGTTGCATATCATCATTGGGAAATAGTCTTAGGTTTCAAAGGTAATGGCACTCATTATGCTGAATGGCCCTTTTTGGACTTTGCAGAATAATATTTAGTACTACAAATGTTTGCTGCAGGACCTGAGCGAGAAACATTGGAAAATTTGATTGTAAACTTAAACCTGCTTCTCAGTTTTATTCATTTTGATTTTACAGCATTTTATCCAGCTTTAATCTTCTTATACTGAAAGTTTTTGTTACATTTGTTGTGTCGTATCAATCAAGCTTTATTGCCATAAAAATAAAGCTTGATTGATACGTTTCAGTATTTGATCATTATAAGTAGCAAGTTGTGGCTAGATGACTGAAAGCTAATTTTCCCTCTGAAATGTATTAAAGTATACTTGAATGAATGTACTACTGCTACTGGGGTCCTAACCTCCTTTCATGGTTGCCTACTCTCAGGATGTGCCGGTGTCAGCCGGCCAGGTGGAGAACTATGTCCTGTTGTTGGTATTGCTGAGTGTTTTTGCCGGGGGGACACTGATCCTGCTCTCCCTCCTGCTCCTCTTCTGCCACCGCTGCTGCATGGGTGGACGACGCTACTCCAGGTGAGCGCTACCTGCAGAGTGACACACTGTATGGGACTAGCAGGCCAGGTTTTTCTTGAAATCACTCAGGGATTAACAGGGGCTAATGTGATTATGAACGCTCCTGATTAAAGTGAATATGAAATGGAAAGCTACGATGTGACTCTGCATTTTTGCGTCTGTGAAAGAGAGCGGAGTAAAACTCCTTTCCCTCTTTCAGAGCTAGCGATGACCCTGAGAAGACAAACACCACTTATGCTGAGGATTCTCAGCCCACACAAGGTCAGAGCTGTGTAAATTTTTCACATGTACATGTTTTTTTCTTGGTCTACTGTCGTCAATAACTCCATTATTCCTCTCCCTTGCTGTGTCCTTGTTGTCTTTGTCACTCAGAAATCACCATTCGGCTAGATGAATCAGATGCTCTCTCAGCATCGAGCTGTCATGATGGAGAGTCAGAGAGATTTGTCTCCACTGGGTCTACCGGCCGCAGAGTTTCCTTCAATGAGTCTGCACTTTATGAACAGGAGAAAACGGCTCAGGACAAAGGACGCAGGTATAGTTCGACTGAGCTTAGGAATTCTTATCTAATTATTAGGATATGCTGTTTGATGGCATTAACTCAGATGATTAATCTGCATTTTCAGGTACACTCTGACTGAAGGAGACTTCCACCACCTGAAAAAGGCACGGCTAACCCACCTTCACCTGCCTCCAGCACCGTGTGACCTAAAAATCCTTACAATCATGGAGTGTGACTCAACGGAGAGTAGCACCATCAACATCAGTGAGACTGCAGCTCCCAAACTACCCCTCACCATCTACCAGGTATGTGTGAAATCACATGGGTTCACTCATTGCAGTAGACCTTTTCAAAGCTAACTGTCATGTAATTTTTTTTTCTAGCCTGCTAAAAAAAGAGTCTCTGACTGGGTGGGACAGAGTCTAAGTGGGGGGCTCCCAGGAGATCCACACCACTCCATCATTCTGGATGAGGGCCCCAGGCAATCCTTAGCCATGAAACCACAGCACACACGCTCCCAGACAGTGAGTTTGACCTTTATTCATCTTCTACTGAGAAGGAAAAAATGGTTCATCTCACAATAATGGTCAATAAGAACAATAATGAATGTCAGTTTCAGTTTGTCTATCTACCTCTGTGGTAAATACCAAATATCCACAGGAGAGATTCCTAAGAAATTTTGGACAGATTTGCACAGTTCCTAGGTGATGACTTTGATTACAGATAGATAGATGAATGCTACAAAAACATAGCTTTTATCTCATATTTTAGGCTCTAAATCTTGGCAATCACAGGCAATGTTTTTATGGTGAATTTGAAAGCTTAGTAAGCCTGCATTCACACCACTGATAGATTCTTCAGTGAGGATACATCCACTTGCATCAAACATTAACAGAGCTGTGAAAATCAGCTGCCACAGGCTCAAACCTACTGATGCACTGTGACATCAGTCATCACTGCTACTCACTGACAAAATGACAAACTGCTGTCCCCTGAGGACTTTGCCTCTGCCCATCACAATTCGTCTCAGTTTGTCTGCTTCAACTCCTCCTTAATGTGTCATCTCCTCCCTCCATCCTTCTTCCCCCTTCATCTCTTCTGTCAGATGGAGGCTATTGGTGACAGGGGGGAGGCCGAGAGCGAAACTAGTCAAACTCCAGGGCAAGCTTCAGTTCTGCATTTCTTCTCGAAACTGCGGCGTCATGCTAGTCTGGAGGGGGCTGGACCTTACTTTAGGAGGTGGAAGTTTGACACCACACATCGGGCTGCGAGTCTGGATGCCAAAGGTTTGTATTCATGGCATAAATGGAAGAACTGAACATAATTAGTAAAGCCAGGTCACAAAGTCAAGCTCAGCTGCAATCCCGGCAGATCAGCTGACCTTAATGGCATGCCCAAATCAGATTATGACCCAGATGATACCCTTCTACAGATCTAATTCGTAGATCTCACATAGGGTGCACTATTTAAAGTGCCTTAGCCTTCACATCCACAAGCCACTTTGAAACTCACCTCCGCCTGAGCCCCTCCTTTCATGCTATATCTGACTTAATGTCATACAGTATCTGTTGTCATTGATGCCTGCTCTGTTCTGTATGGGGGTTTTGCTTAAACTCTCACTTATGCTTGTGGATAGGCAGGGAGAACCCAGAACTGAGCCATGCGGCCAAATGTATATCAATACAGATGGGAATATCACTCTTGTTTTGACTTCAGTGGTCCGAACTGAAATAAGATTCAAAGTGTGGGTAATGTCCAACCTTCTCATCATATGAATTTCTACCAGGATCTCCCAAGAGAAGGCCCTTTCAGAGACAGAGAGCAGCCAGCGAAACCACTGATCACACCGAAGATGACTCTTCTCCTCTCCAAGATGAAGCTGTTGAATCTCTCCCACATACACCCATCCAGACCAGTGGCCTCCAATCCCTGTCTGCAGAGTCTCTGTCTCATCCTCAAACTGCCCCTACATCTTCAGTCTTCCTTAGCAGGTACACCCCTTCCCATAACACTTAGGCTTACATCATATAATTTACAGAGCTAACTGTTTTCCATTCGTGCAGGCTAAAACTAGAGGCCATGATGGAGATGGGTGGTAGCAGCACTAGGAGAGAAGAGCTCAGTTTGCTATCAGGTGGTTGCCTTGTCCAGAGGCAAGAAGAGTCCACAGTCAACGGAACAGAAGGGGGAACAGAGACAGGCGTAAGAACAGCAGCAGCTGGAGATGGGCTAGAATCAGCAGATGAAGATGACTTGTTTGGGGCACAACAAGAAGCTGCCATTCAGGAAAGATTTGAAGACATGTTGAGGAAAGACACAAAAACAGATGGCATGACAGCAGATGCAAGGAAAACAAATGAGGCAGATGATGGAGATGAGGTGGGGTTTGGAGCTGAAGCCAGACAAAGGACTGACTCAGGCTCATCTCTTTCCTGCATGATCCGCCAGGAAAGCTTGGAGGCCCCTCCATCCCTATACAGAGACATTTGGAGCTTAAGAGCCTCTCTGGAACTGTATGCTTCTTCAGATCAGAGCAGTACAGATCGGGAGTCCATCCGCAGTGATGCAGACAGCGTCTCATCCCTTGGTGGTGCAGGAGTTCGTTCTGGCCTGGACAGCTGCTTGTCACAAGACCTGGATGATGAGCCTGAAGGAGAAGGGGAGGGTGAGGGTTTGGAGGGAGGCAGCAGAGGGGCATCAGGTTTAGACAGTGAGATGGGAAGTGGACCTGGGGGAGAGGGCGAGGGTGGTAACAGAAAGCTCCTTCAGATGGACAGTGGTTACGCTTCCATCGAAGCCCCATCCAGGGCCCCTGAGGAGATGCGGCTGTTTGGGACTCCTGGAGCCCCCCGAGGAAAGACAGCATCTGAGAGAAGGTTGTTTTTCACTAGCTCTGGAAGAAAAGGTTCAGTGTGCGAGAGCATTGAGGCCAAACTGTTTCAGGAGGAGCTAGAGGATGAGATGGCAAACAGCACAGAGGCAGATGAGAAACTAAAGGAGAAATCCCAGAGTGGAAGCCAATCTCTCACCCTTCAAGAACCATATCAACTTCTAAAATCTCTTCATACTCAGAAATCTCCAGAATCACAATCACAGCTGATGTCTCCACTTGTGAAAACAATCCCGCAACCCTCAAGTCCTCATCGGACTCATCTCCGTCGCCGTGACTACAGCATTGATGAGAAGACCGATGCTCTTTTCAATGAGTTCCTTCGCCATGATCCACGGTTCGACCAGCAGGACTCTCCCTTACGTTCTAGGCACCGATCCAGAGTTCACCTCCGGAAACAGTGGCAAAGACATAAGCAATACAGTGACCCAGGGTCGAGCTCTGGGGGAAGATACTCCCCTTCTTTGGAGAGGCAGAGGTTCACTCCACTGAGGAGGGGTGACAGCGCTGGTTACCCTCTAGACACCAGATATCACAGCACCCTCTCACGCATTGCAAGTGCTGCTGATGAAGAAGCCAGTGAGGTTGCAGCATCTGAGGAGGCAGCCAAAGAAAGACCAGAGAGCAAAGATCCA
>VUQH01090391.1:0-11898 GCA_015106775.1 Etroplus canarensis | reverse complement strand
ATTGCAGCAAGAGTGAAAGGGAAGGTTTACAAGATGGTAGTGAGGCCTGCTATGATGTATGGTTTGGAGAGGGTGGCACTGACAAAAAGACAGGAGGTGGAGCTGGAGGTGGCAGAGCTGAAGATGTTGAGCTGTTTATGGGATAAAGGATGCTGAGGATGGAGCTGCCAGGCAGGAGGAGAACAGGAAGACCACAGAGAAGGTTGATGGATGTAGTAAAAGAGGACATGCAGACGGTTGGTGTGAGGGAAGAGGATGCAAGGGATAGGGTGAGATCTATCTATCTATCTATCTATCTATCTATCTATCTATCTATCTATCTATCTATCTATCTATCTTTTGATAACTGCATCTGTAACATAATGCAATTTCCCACTTGGTACTACTAAAAGATTCTGATTCCCTACAGAGTATATAGACTGTATAGGCCTAACTGCACATGAAGATGCCATAATAAATCAGCCTTTAAAATGTGACATGATTTTCCTTTAAAGACTATTGCTAATTAATCAGAAATCTTCCTGTTAATGTTTATAAGTGTCAAAGTTGAATTTGTCAGAATTGTCAAATGAAGAATTTGGCATATCGTATCCAAATAAATATGATTTTTACATGAAACATTTTAAAGTCTGGGCTCTGAATAGGATTCTGAGGAAACATCAAAGTTCTATTAAAGCTGATATGATGATGGTAGACAGAGAAAAGGCCTGGATGCCACATTATTATGGAGATAGATAGATTAAGATACAGCTGGACTGCAAGTTAAGCCTCTGAACCTACTTTTCCTGTTCTGGTTTGTCTCAATCTTGTCTTACTGCTGTCAATAGAGACCACAGCTGTAAAGGACTGAATTGAGTTAGTTAGTCAGTTATGAATAGATCTCTGCACTGTAAACCACTGAACTGTCTGGATCCATATTGATCTGAACTCAAATAAGGTTTGGTGTTATGTCATGTGTGAGAATTTATTTTTTTATTTTTATGTGTATGTCAAACACGATTTGGGATCCCGTTAGCCAGCCTGCTGGCTTCTCCTTTGGGGACAATAGTTAATATTTCCTTGGCTTCTTGTGTAGCTAGTGGTACGAAGCCTACCAGGTCATTGTTTAAATGCAGATAAACAATAGAAACAACAAGCTAATTTGCATTGAAGGTGCCAGTTTTAACTTGAAAGTGCCAAATGTAATTACAAATCTCACCACTAAGTGACACAGTTTTATCAGTAGGTGTTTGTGTGGTTCCTCCTAGATTACCGAATAAGAAATTGCAAAAGCTGTCCTGAAATCAGGACAGTTAGCACAAGTAATGCAAGAAGGTTCTGGGTTCAAACTTCCAGTTCAGGCCTTTCTGTGAAGTTTGTGTGTTTTTCAAAGTAAAAGGACTATGCTCATTAGATTAACTGGATGCTATAAACTGGCCACAGGTATTCCTCTGTGTTAGTGACCTGGTAAAATGTTCCGGTGCACCCAGCCTCTCATCCAATGAGAGCTGGGATAGGTTCCGGCCCAAATAATATTAGAAAGCTTATTTATGGACCTGGGATCTCTGGTTAAGTTTGGCAGGTAGCTATGAAATGCTAGTTGCATCAAGGGACTGTATTCCTGTATGCTGTGCTTGTTATGATCAGACTGATGGACTCAAATAAAGACACACAACAAAGGCAAATAAGAACAGGTTTTAAAAAAACAACTGAAAAGCAACAGGCTCTAAGCACTGGCACTAAAGACAAGCAAATTAAGGGACAGGCACAGAGGCTACTGGCAGAAACATAAAGTCAGTGAGCATGTACCAACCTGTGTGCAGCCTGTTGCAGACGATCTGTTTTTTTCTACATTTTTAAATTATTATTTTCTTGTTCTCTAGATTTCCTTAGTCTTTCTTTTTTAACTGTTTAAGTTGTCTTCTCAAAAATGCCAGTTGGGTTTGGTTGGGACAGGCCCTCCTCGCACTTTCTCTCTCTTTCCCTCTCGCTTGTTCGCTTGCTCGCTCTCCCTTTTTCATCTGGTTGGCCCTCGCTCCAGGAGTCCTCCAACTGGCAACCATTAGTGGACACACCTGCCTCCACTTCCGCTTCCATCCTATAAATGCACAGAATCAACTATCCACCATCACCATATCATTCAGCTGTGCCTGATGATAACCAGTATAGTCAGAGAAAGCTTCTGATCAACTGTCTCCTTGTCACCAGTTCTGTTTCCTTGTCCAGAAACTGGACTTCGCTCTTTCTATTTCTGGTGCTGCAAGAAACTGGAGAGTTTCCCTCTGCCTGCCCAGTTCTCGTCCAGCTGATTAGACAATTTAGTTATTAGCCTTTTGTTATTTTGTTATTTTGTCTGATAGTGCCTTAGTTCAGCTGTTTCTAGGAAGTGTCTTTCTGCCATGCCTTAGAGCCTGTTGATTTTAAGTTTAGGTAACATGAACATAATTTGTGTTACTGTCAGTTGTCTCCATGCCTGCCATTTATTTTATTGTGTTTATTGTGTTCTGCACTTGAGTCCATCAGTCTGATGATGACAGTTTTTGCTGTCTTCGTCGCTGGTGGATTACTGGTTTTTTTTCTTTGGGACAATGGACCACAGAGGATCATCATTGCTACAAATCCCTGGATTGTTTACTCCAGGGACCAGCTGACGATGTCCTCTTCCCCGGCCACCGGCATCAGGCAACGCTGAGGACTGAAGTCCCGGTCCACACAGCAAGCCGAAATCGGAGCTCCCAGAAACCGCCCAGCCACAGCATCAGCCCTGCGACGATACTCCCCCCGGAACCCAAAAACTTTGGTTTCCCGGACGCTGCCCAGCAGTTCATAAAAAACAACGCCGCCGGATCACCAGTTAGCCTCGTCTGTGGACGGAGCTACAGCGGCGTCTGGTCATCCTCGAACCTCCGACTTTCGAACACGAACACCACCGTCCAAGCGTCCCCAACACCCAAACACCCGAATACCAGGTCAAAACTGGGTCAAAACATTGACAATCACAGGGGTACAAGCACCACCTCGGTTCCGGAGTGGCCGCACGCTGCCGTCGCGCCGCCATATTGGCCCAAAACATCACTGTCATCCAAGTTTTTAGCTGTCCACCTGAGCGGCAGCACCATCCAGCACAAGGTGAGGACAGCAGCGATACTTCAGTAAGCTCAGTGTCCGGTTTACGTAAAACATGACTGAACCCTGTAGTTGATGTTGTTGGATAAGTGCCGACAGTCGCAGGATACCATGACAACATCTTCTGATGTCATCGTTGGATACTTTTTCTGTCCACCTGATTTTAGGTATGCATTATAGACACCAATGGTCAAAAACCTCGAGTTTCTAAAGATCTTGCACTCAAAGGGTTCAGGTCAGTACTGGATGGACAGCTGCTTTGAACACTCTTGCACCTGCAGAAATGTTTTTCTTGCATTGTTGATTCGGCAGGTGACTTTGTCCTGAGCCTGGCAAGTTGGGAGAATAATGGCTCCCAAATATCTGAAGGATGACACCTGTCTGATTTCCTCTCCATTGACTGAAACCTGTGTGGCTCGCGCTGAAGAACTTTGCCTTATCAGCACTGATTTCTAAACCGAGGAGAGCGATCCTGCTCAAAATGATACGTTAGCACAGTCCAGGTCAGTTAACCATGTGGCTGGACTAAGCTGAACGCCTGCATAATCACGGAGGGCTTGCTCCTTTGTCTAGTCTGTAGCATAATTGAACAGCTCGGGTGACAGCAGGCAACCTTGCTGCACTCCTGACTTCGGCTTGGAGGCCACTGTGTCCTCTGGCAGCTACACCCGCCTGTGTCACCATCCATCCGTCAGTCAAAGAGGCCATACCCCTAACTAAAAGAATTCACCTGCTGTACTGCTGATAAGATGGGAACTTTCCTTAGAGGCCTAAACAGTTTTGTGTACCTGTGATATGGAGGCCCCCCGTGCTGTAAACACACAGCAGGCACTGCTGGTAACACGTGAAACTGAAAGAAGAGTTAGATTAAAAAATAATGTCTTAACATTTATGTTCTCACCTCTCCTCACACGTGGGACCCAAACAAGCCCAAGCTCTTTGGACTCCTTTTATGGTCAAGCTCCTGGGGGAATGTGCCAAGTGTGGTATGAAGTAGGGGGGCATTTGACTGATGTCAGGACGATGTGTTGATATTAAGCAGTTTGAGATCAGGTACATACTGTCCTTTAAATATTAAATCACATTACAGAGGGGCTTTATTATTCAATTATGTAAATGTTCCTTTCTGGAGTGGGAGGAGCTAATGTCTACATAGATTTGTTATCAGGCCACGGTGATGAGTTTGTCACGCTACAGCAGATGTTTCGTTTGTTGTTATATGTAATTTTAACTTGTCATTTTTAAGTGTCGTAGTCATTGTCGAGAGATAGAAAGGTTTTGACCTGTTATGCTAATTTGTGATGTTATCGCAATAACTCATCACAGATTTTAAGAAGCTTTATCAAACTTAGTAGGTATATTCCTCAAAAGAAGTAGCAGGTTGCTACTTAATTTAATCTCTGGTCATAATATGAATTGTGCTTCTCGATCCAACATAGAAAAATATGTTAAAATTGGCTAAATTTTATACATATTAGAAAACTATCACTTCATTGTCTGTTTTTATAACTACCAAGTGGTTGACAAGGCCCAAGCCCACATTAAGACATAAATATAAAATGAATCTTGATCTGATCCAGAAGAAGATCTGGACTTTCCCCCAGATTTCATTTTCTAGCTTCTCATTGCATTAAGAGTAACGCAGAAAGTCAGAGCACGTCAGCTTCTTGAGTTCATCCAGATCTGATCCAGGTTGTCCTACAGAGGGGCTGACCCTGGTCTTTGACATGTCTCTAGCAGATATTATATTTCTGGGCATCTAACGGCGATCAACTCACTTTTGAAGCCTCAAGTGGCCACTAGAGGAAACAGCAGTTTATGACAATTTGATGTTGGCTTTATTTTTCAGACATGGAGGCTAGTGTTTACGCTCCTCACACTTATCCTGGAGCCTCTTGAGTCTTATCTTGGCTCTTTTCTTTGGGTCATCGTGGTGCTGAAAGGTGAACCATGTTTCTGTAGTCAGGAGCAGGTTTTCCATGAGGACTTCTGTTTGCGTACCCCATACCATGATGCTACTGCCCCTACTGGAGATCCAGATGTGGACAACTTGAATCTGGTTGGGATTAGGTATTGTATTAGGTCTTGTTCCTTGCATCTTTGTAGAATATGTCAGCGTTCTCTCTTGTTGCTTATCAGCAGCCTGTTGACAGCTGACAGGATCAGAACCCTCAAAGCTCGAAAAACCTAAAGGGAAATCAGTCCCTGGGGGATCTTGATATCAGTTTTACCAGGACGGTTCATTCTTGGCTTTTTTGCTAATGGTTCAGTAAAGAAGCAACAAGGGAGAAAAATAAACTGACGCTGTCACTGAAACGTGGAAGAGGCCTCAGACTGCAGACGTGTTGATGCAGAGCCGAAAAAGAATGATGTCACAGGATTTCTTAACACTTGCCGTCTCATTAGGGGACATTGCTGAACACTTTTAAACAAGAACAGCTGGATAAAAGAAATTTCAGCTGTAGACAAATGTAACAGCAGAAGTGGTGTAGAAGAATGATTTCTCCCTCGTTCTCTGGGCTCTGACTGTTCTTCATCCCCTCTCTTTGATAAACCTTCAGGAACAGATCGTGTTGAGTGTGAAAGCTGACACACTGACCGTGTTAGAACATCTCAGTTATAATTAAAGTTGAAGAACTAAAATAGCCTCGGTGCATCCCCCTCCTTCGCCTCACTGTTTCCTGCCTCTGGATATACTGCAGAGCACCAGGGAGTTCTTCAGTTTTGGGAAGGCCTCCGTTATGCGCAGAAATCAAACCTCCCCGCTGCTTTCTGAAGGCAGAAATATGTCGTGTGTCAGCGGCTAAATGAGAGGATTACCATGTCATTATAGTGTTTTGAGTCAGCAGCACTCTGCGCTTCACGATGCTACTGCTGCACAAAATCTCCTTATCCCCTGAAGGAAGAGAAAGCTAATATCCTATATTTAGGTGAGCATTAAGGGCCATTACCAAACAAACAAGATTCTTATTCAGAGCGCTCCTCTTTTGTTGGGTGGGAGCCTTATTTTTCTTCTTTTATTACATCAGAAAAAAGCTTAAGGAGGCATCATCGTTCATCTCGTGAAGGCTTTCATGTTAAAATTATATCTTTTTTGTAAGAGTAGATATGTCTTGAGGAAAACATAAAACACAAATAACTCATGTCTGTGACAGTCACATGTTCCATACGCCCACCATGCACCCCAACCACCTCCCACTGTGTCCACTTGCTGCTACAAATGCAGAACTTGTTTTCAACATAATGTAAGCAGTGATGGTAATCTGGTGCTGAATAAATGCAGTTTCTTGGAAACATCTGTACAGCCAGCTCTGATAGCTTCACTTTAGCTGAATGGGCTGAGTTAACGGTGGGTCAGGCGTGCAGCGGGAAAGCCCAATTTACGGTATAACCTTTAAGGCACCGCTGTGATGTTGAAGCAGCAGACAGAGGGGAGGGAGAGTTTGGCTTTTTGAAGATTAAAAGATGTGTTTTCCAACCTTTAGTGTTGGAGAACATGTTCTTGTTGATGGAAGTGGCTTCAGTCCTGCTTAGAAACGCCGGAGACCCCTTTTTGTCTTGCTGAGCTAAATCTCTAAACCTGTTTTTTTTTTTTTTCTTCTTCTCTCAGGCGTTTCTGTTAACTGGTGAGCAGTGAGAGCCAACAGTCACTGTCTGTGTGTGAAGTCACACTGTGGTGGTTAAATCAGTGCTGATCTCGCAGGTGTATTTTGGGGTATTAATAGATTTTATCAAGCTATCACTTTTCCTAAAGAGCTTGAGGGTGGGTGGCAAACCGGCTTTCATGACTACATCCCAACTGCATTCGATCCGTAAGCACATCATCAGCTGTGAAGAAACCCAGCAGCTGCTGAGCCTGCATGGCACTAATTATACAGATCAACAGATCAATATGTGATGAGAGATCAGCGTGTCTCATTTTATTCCTTTTATTTACATCTCGATTTGTTAAACAACAGAGAACAGCAGAATGAACGCGGAATTCTACAGAAGCACACTTTGTGTCCGTTTATGGAGAAGTGCATCCAGATAATCTGGAGGAACTTTATTGTGCAGTAAGATAATGTTCGCACTGCCACCTCAACAGAGGACCTTATCAGGGCAAAATGGGAGGTTTTGGACTGGGAAAACCAATCCTAAAGACTGAAGGGAGAAACCCTGCAAAACAGACAACTAAAAGGTTGTGGTAAAAGCCTGGAAAGGCAGAACCAATGAGGAATAAGAAATCTGGTTGGGTCTATAGATCTTAGGCTTGATGCAATTATTGTAAACGAGGGATATGCGACCAAATATGAACTATTTTTAACGTTAATTTAGTTAAAAATTCTACGGTCCAATATATATATGCTCACTTAAAAAACGTGTTCTGTTCTATGTAGTTTAGCATACACTGCTCAAAAAAAGGAACACTTTGAGATCACATCAACTCTCAATAGAAAGAACCCCTGCTGGATATCCATCCTGATATGGACTGGGAAATGTGTAATGAACCAAAGGATGCCACATTGTTTGATGGAAATGAAAACGATCAACCTATAAATTCAAAGACACCTCAAGAATCAGAGTGAAAAGATGATCCAGAGGGCCAGTCCATCTTGCTGAAATTTCATTGCAGCGACTCAAAATGGTACCTAGTGGTTTGTATGGCCCCTGCGTGCTTGTATGTCTGATAATGAGACAATGGATGGTGTCCTGGGGGATGTCCTCCCAGATCTGGACCAGGACATCACCTTTAATTAATTTTTTAGAAAGTGCTTCCATGCAAAAGTAAACAGTAATTGAAAGTAATGTGAAAAAAAGCTCCCAAGTGGGGTAAAACCACAGTCCTTAGTCTGTCTAGCGATTTAAGGTACAGTCAGCTCTCCATAAGTGGCCGTTACACTTTTTCAAACCGGACCAGTATATCATCAGTGCACTGACTCAAAAGGACATTTGTGCACACCTCTGGAATGGCAGAACTGAACACTCTGGGAGGCTGAGTGGATGTAATATGAGTGTGCACTTCGCAGTGAGTGGGTAGGTAGCTACGCTAACTCTGAGCCGGCTGGAAATGGAGTTTTTCACTGACTTAACATTCGCCCGGCCCCCTGTGATCTGGATAAGGTTGGGGTTAGGTTCACATCTACTCTGATGCAAATGGAAACCTTATATCAGAAGAGCTGTGAGGATAAGAATCACATGAGGCAGCTGGTATAAAATATAACATCTAGTTTCTAAAACCACGCCTGTTCAGCTAAAACGTAACCTAACTCTAACCCTGACTGGTTTGTCAGTGAATTGGTGGATGTTGCCGTTTTTTTCCTGTTACGATGTTAGTAATGTGGCGCAGGGGTGCAGTGGTTTGGACCGTCACCTCATATTTGAACCTCCTGATCAACTGGGGTCTTTCCGTGCAGCGTTCACATGTCATCCCGGGGTCTTCGTGGGTTTCTTTCCAGTAATCATCAAATCTGACGCTTCCTCTGATAGTCTGGTCCTCTCCGATCCTCAGCTGAGCCCCACTTTCTGGCGCGTGCTATTGCAGCATCAAACACCATTTAGACGTCCTCTCTTCAGTCTCTTCATCATCCTCAAATCTCATCTCGTATGCCCTCGGGAATATTTGTTCTGCGTGTGATTGCTGCCGCTCTGACCCTCGCCATCTTCACTTGTAAAGCCGATGAAGCGGGACTTTAAAGCCTCCTGCTTTGTTGCACTCGCTGTAAGTCGCCTCGAATGAGTGTCAGCTAAATGCCTCCACGGTAAAATGAGATGGCATTGAAAGCAGCTAATAGAGTTGCAGCTGTGATTAGCCTCCGAGCTGCTGCAGTGAACTGCGGTGGCGGTTTGTATCAGCGGGGTCCCGCTGGCGCTGTTCACTAGCTGACATGATAGCACTTCCTGCAGGAATGACCCTAATTAATTGTTGTCATCATTTGTTTATTTGTGCCTGCAGCCATTTCTCATTTCCTGTCTCATCTCACCATCATGTCCTCGTCTGCCCAATTTTCTGTCACTCAGATTGTTGCCTTCTTTTTTCCATTTGCCTCTTTGTTATTTCCTGATTTTCCTTTGCACTTTTGCTTTCCTTTTTAATCGTTCAGGCTCCATTCTCTTGATGTCTTGTTTTTCTGTCTCATTTTGTTTGGGAAAGAGAGATATTATTAACTTTGTGGGCATGATTGTTGGCAAATAGTGGCTCCTTTTTGGCGGCACAGCTGCTGGAGACTCGAATTCCCAAAAATTAGGTATTAATTTTTAATGCAAGCTTGTACTAAGAAGTAAGTTGAAATTTGAGCTTTGAAAAAATGAATTAAAAATCTCAGATAACATTAAAGTGGACCTACTGTGTTTCAAGCTTCATACTTTTATGCTTGGATTCTACCAGAGTAATTTGCATGATTCACATTTATGAGCCTTTATCCTTTATTTATCATTTATTATCCTGTTTGGCTTCTCCCCCTTATAACCCCCTGATGTTGAAGTCACCATCAGACAAACCTAATCCTTATCCTAACCCTCGGTAATCAGAATATATAATTTTGATCAGAGAGAGCTGAGCGTGAAAGAAGAAGCTGTTGATCTACCGACTGATCGATGTTCCTACCCTCACCTATGGTCTCAAGCTCTGGGTGATGACTGAAAAATATGACATTGTGGATACAAGTGTGGCTGGGCTCCCCCTTAGAGATAGGGTGAGGAACTCGGTCATTCGTAAGGAGCTCTGAATACAGTTGTTACCCCTCCACATTGAGAGGAGCCAGTTGAGACGGTCCGGGCATCTAACGAAGATGCCTCCCAAGCTCCTCTTAGATAAAGTGTTTCAGGCATGTTCTACCGGGAGGAGGCCCCAGGGCAGACCCAGGACACGCTGGGTGGGGAACACCCTGATGCCGCCTGGAGGAAGCGGGGAGAGGGATGTCTGGGCACCTCTGCTTAAACCGCTGCCTCCGTGACACAGACCTGGATAAGGGTGGAAAAAAATGAATGAATGGATAGATGTTCTCCCAAGTCTTGGCAATCAGGGGACAAAGAAAATCATCTTGCCAACTGTCACACATCAAAAACTATTTGCATCAGCCAAAAAGTCCCTTTTTTGCCTTTCTCCAAAGTATAGGATTAGTATGGAGTTAGGGTTACCACCTATGATGGCTGGGACCTCAGAGGTCTTTTTTGGATTGGATGCCCCTACAAAACAAAAGATTTGAACAATGTGTGGGTTGACCTGCTTTTTCTGATAAGACCACATTAGGGATATCCCTCCACTGTGACATCATACAGAACCAATGGCTGAAAAAATTGTCTCAAACTGACTGTTTGAGTCTTAAACCTTAACTTTTGGCTCACAGGGATTATATGTACAAACTTTGACACTAAGACCTCCGTTAACAATGGTGCCATTGTTAATTTTAGCTGCTCAGTCAGGATATACTTACATTCAGTGTGGAGCTAACTGAAGCTTTTGTCATCCCATGGTCTGACTATGCTAAATTTACACGGAAATATAATTTCTGTTTTGGGAGAGATTGTTTGGTTGCTTTGATCTGTTGCCCAATGTGTTTTCTTTGTACTCAGTTATTGAATGAGTGATCCTTTATGGTTGCTCAGATTCTGTGTATGGTGGTGGAAATAGCTTATGTAGGTGGGGTTTCTACATTTTTAGTATTTTAAAATCTGTCCCTGGTCTAACTGAAGCAATTTATCAGGTGATCTACTAAACACTAGGATGGAATTTCCCTTGTTCAAATTCCTTGTTTCAGAGATAGTGTCTGAGCTCCACCCACTACCATAACAGCCACCACGATTGGAAAACCTAAAACAGAGAGAGAGAAGGCAAGTGGCTCAGACAAACTCTGGAGAGAGTTGAGACTTTGAAAATTCACCTGTTCTTGAAGATTCTGTTGGAAATTATTTAAAAAGTAAAAGCTCATCAGATGGAGGGGACAGTAAAGGTTTCCTTAAATGTCACCAAAAAAGTTAAAAAAAACAAACAAAGTGCTTCAAGCTCCATAAAGGCATGGTTGGATTTTTTGGCGAGGAAGAACTTGACTGACCCATGCAGAGCTCTGACCTCAACCCCATCCAACACCTTTGGGATGAACTAGAACAGAGATTGTGAGCCAGGTCTTCTCATCCAACAACAGTGTCTGACCTCACAGATGCTCTTCTGGTTGAATGGGCAAATTTCCCACAGACACACTCCAACATCTTGCAGAAAGCCTTTCCAGAAGAGAGGAAGCTGTTCTAGCTGCAAAGAGGGACCAACTTCATATTAATACCTTTTGTCTATGTACTGTCTCTCAGGAGGATCTGTTAGGGAGGATGATGCCAAAACACAAAAGAGGATAGGCAGTTTAACACTAATATTCTAAGGAGACAAAACGCTGGGATCCACTCATCAGCACAGCAGATCATAATCAGTATGTATCAGTCGAAATGACTGATAGATGAAACAGTTTCATCATTATCATCACCATCGTCTGTATCACTCGTAGTGAAAACAATCTTTTATCTTTCAGTCTTCATCTCTCGGTGCGATGGCAGAGAGCAAAGCTCGGCCTGATCAGGTTTTTTTTTGCCAATATATTTATTGTCTTTTTCAAAATTATTTCACAAACACATAACAAATACACATACATACATACATATACCCACATACCCACTACCCACTGCATACCCTTGCATCATAAAAAAAAAAAAAAAAAATAAAAATAATAAAAATAATAATAATAATAATAATAATAATAATAATAATAATAATAAAAATATTTAAAATTTAAAAAAAAGGGGGGGAAGAAAGAAAATGGGGGCTAC
>VUQH01090388.1:16160-28579 GCA_015106775.1 Etroplus canarensis | reverse complement strand
CACCCTGCCTGAACTCTCTTCTTCACCTCTCTTGTGCTCTGTCCGTTGTTTTGGATGGTGGATCCCAAGTATTTAAACTCATCCACCTTCGCCACCTCTACTCCTTGCATCTTTACTGTTCCACCTGCCTCCCTCTCATTCACACACATGTACTCTGTCTTGTTTCTACTGACTTTCATTCCTCTCCTCTCCAGTGCATACCTCCACCTCTCTAGGTTCTCCTCCACCTCCTTCCTACTCTCACTACAGATCGCAAATCTGGTTCTTACATGATTTTTAAATTTTTTTTTCCCTAATTAAGAGCCTTGCAAATCTGGCCTGTCTCCACTTTTGAGGCGGAACCTACTAGTCCATGTGCAATGAGGGTTTGTTTGTGCTGCCTGCAGCCAGTGTTTTTCTGAATATTTGGGTGGGCTTAAATTCCTGAACAAAAACAGCTGAGTAGTCTAAAAGCCTTGGATTACTTAGAAGGGATTACTTTGACTTAATTCAATGTTTCTGTGTGTGGAATAAGTCAGAGTTATTTTCATAAACTGCAGCATTAAAGGGGCTTTGTGCTGTTTGAATTTAGATGTACACATATTGTGTATACTCAATGCATCTGAATTTTACATTTGATTTATGTGCCAAAAAAGAGAGAAGATTGTAGTGAAACTTGCACACAGTCTCAAGGTTTTCCATTTTATAGGCAATTTACGATTTTCATGAAAATTGCTTGTCTTACAATTATTAGTCTGGGTTTTGGCGTTCATGAAATGAGTGTTTGTGTGCAACCCTCTGTGATCTATACATAGATATTGTCATTAGGTTTATTTAAGGCATAATAATGTTCTAATCTAGGTTAGGAGATGTCAAGAACTAGTGGGCAAATAGGCATGGCATCAGGTCCTGGTCGGCGATAATAGAGCAATAACCTGGCTCGCCAACATGATAAGCAAAACTTTGCATTTTACAAATAGGGAAACTTGAGGTTCTCAAAGGTTTATTGAATATAAAAACACATGTTATAAAAACTCAGTCTAGCCCCCAACTTCATAAAAGGAAATTTTGTCACAGTACACTACAAAGGTGGTTTCGACCTCTCACTTTTTCCCCAAGGGGTCGCCACAGCACCTGAAACTGTATACATGATTTGGCAAAGATTTTACATTGGGTGTTTTTCTTGATGAATCCATCCCATTTATCCAGATTTGAGATCAGCACTAGGAGTTTACTGACTTGTGTCTCCTTCTGGTTGTGAACCAGGGACCTTCAGCGTGTGTGTAAACTGCTACACTGTAGAGGATACTTGTAACAGTAGACTATGTTGACCAAAAATCAGCATTTTCTGACAGAAAGTTGTTGATGACTGAAATGTAACTTTCTGAATCTGTTAAAACGTGGTGGGAAAAATGCTTTAGTCAGACTACAAGGGATCAGCAACAGAGAGGTGGCATTAGCTGAACACAAAGATGTTTTGTTCTTTCTCATTTTATTTTCTGTGTAATGTAATGGCTCTTTTTGTTTGTCCACCAGGGTCGTCTGGCTGGAGTTGGAGGAGAGGACCTGCCCACTATCGTGGTAGTGGCTCATTATGACTCCTTTGGTGTTGCTCCAGTATGTTCACTGTTTTGTTTTTTTTCTGTCTTAGTCATCCCTGACAACTTGAAAACATTCAGGGAATTTGGCAACAGAAGCAATTTGTCAGCGAATAGCTGAAAGATTTCTTTAAGTGGGAGAGATTATTTTTGTAGAGAGCTCAGATTTTGTACTGTAATAAATAACACAGCTACAAAACTGTCAGTAAAAAAGCCAGTAAAGTAATCAGACTGTATTGTTGTGTCTAGTGGCTGTCGTATGGAGCGGACTCAAACGGTAGTGGAGTGTCTATGTTACTAGAACTGGCTCGTCTCTTCTCCAAACTCTACACCTACAAGAGGACACACGCTGCGTGAGTAACAACAATAATGGTGGCATTAAGGTGGTTTTTGATAATTTAGGTCACTTGAGGTTGGGTACACTATACATATATACAGTGGTCCCTCGTTAATCGCGGGAGTTACGTTCTAAAAATAAAAATAGGCGAAATCCGTGAAGTAGTCGGCTTTATTTTTTACAATTACATTTACATTGTTGGGTTTGTTGGGGAGAAAACTTAAAAACATACAGTACAGCACTTCAGAGTCACAAGATTTATGTAAATTTGACAAGCTGAACGCATTCTGTACTGTACAGGAGACACGGCACGGAAGAGATTGATTGACAGTGGTCTACAGCCAATCAGGACCCAGAACAGTATGCGCTAATCTGAACGCAGAACACTGTGCTGTAAAAAAAGAGCATGTGAAATTGCACTAAAAAAAATCAGCGAAACTGCGAGGCCGCGAAAGGCGAACCGCGTTATAGCAAGGGACCACTGTATATATATCAGCATCCTTCTGTCTTCGTGAGACGAAGGTGCATACACACACACACACACACACACACACACACACACACATACATACATACATACATACATATATATACATGAGAAACAGCAGAAGTAGTATTTGCTGACCTCAGTGGTTCATGTGAACATAACTCAGAGTATTTGTTATGGCTAGGATGCAGCTCTGAATGCTTTTTGAGACTCCTATTGAATTATTTGTGCACTCTGCTGCAATAAGGACCACATCTGACTGTGTTAAACACTCAGAGCGGTCAGTAATGGCCTGATATGGTAAGTCTAAAAGTACTTAACAGTAGAGAAAGTGAAGAGAATCTCTTGTTGGAGACCCTGAAAGCGGACTTTACCGTTAAGTGCACTGTCTGCACTTCTGTAGGCCTTATGATGGCATCCCCCAATGGTTTTTAATTGGAGTTTAACTGAAGCCTAGAGATTGGCTTTATGGGCATTGCCATCATCTTTTCCGGTTGTAGCTGGGTCATTATACTGCATATAATATACTATATGTATTCTGACTTTAGTGCTGTGTTCAGCTTCAAAAGGTTTGCAAGATTTTTATTTAAAGTGAAACAGAGCTGCAGCTCAATCATGTGTTCATGACCTTTTAAATATGGTTTAATACTGGTTCATATACATGTGTCAGCTGGTTGGGTAATACCTCTGACATGCTAAAGAGAAAATGTACCTCAAAGTCAATTTTATGTGTGTTTTAATCCAGAAACATTATACACAATTTTTAGATTGATTGTACTCAAATTCACCAGTTAATGACCTCCCTGACAGTCGTCCAAACAGCTCGTCAGTTACTCCAGACCAAGTCAGTCAAGCCAGGCATACTGTCAAACATCTTTTTGAGGTCTTAATTTCTGCTTGATTATGGAAATCCTGGCTGGGAGCAGTAAACGTGATTGGTCTCTGTATAGTGAAATAAATTAGTCTGTTACCTGGTTTGAGTGAAAATCTATGAATTTTCCTGTTACTTTGACAATGTAGTGAACAAAACATTTTGTTTTATTCTCAGCTAAATAAAACCAAAATAAAGAAAAATGGTTTGAAAAGTTTTTTTCGTTGCAGTGCTTAGAATTTTGTTTTGGCTCAGGCTAAAACCTCTTTGGAGAGTGCCTAAGATTCCTCTTTGCAACAAAAAACCAGACGTCTTTGCAAAATGACCACACCCCCACACACACACACACACAGACAGATCAGGAGAATTAGAAAAAAACAAAAAAAAAACAAAATTATTGTCTTTATGAATTAAGTTCTTTTGAGTTAGTCTACTCAAAAAATCTTTTGGAGCTAGCACCTGTCGTCCCTCAGAGTTGTTGTGCGCTGTGTGGACAAAAGTATTGAGCCACCTACGCTTTACACCTTCAAGAACTTTAATGACATCCCATCCTAATTCCAGGTAGTACTATGGAGTTGATACCCCCTTTGCTGCCAATAACTTTTTGTAGCACTATACTGGGAAGGCTTTCTATGAGATTTTGGAGTGTATGTGTGGGAATTTTTGCTCATTCATCCAGAAGAGCATTTGTGAGGTCATCTCTGTTCTGGTTCATCCAAAAGATATTGGATAGGGTTGAGGTCTGCGCTCTGTGTGGGCCAGTCAAATTCTTAGACAGCAAATTCATCCAACCATGCCTTTTATGGATCTTTCTTTGAGCACTGGGGCACAGTCATACTGGAACAGAAAAGGGCCTTCCCCAACCTGTTCCACAAAGTTGGAAGCATGGAATTTTCCACAATATCTTAGTATCAGAATCAGAATACTTTATTAATCCCAGGGGGGAAATTGTATTGTGTTGCAGACAGACAGATATAAATAAATATAAATTTTGAAAGGCAGTAGATATAAATTTGAGAGGTAAGAAAATTATGATTTAAAATAAACAAATATACCCGTCTGTATGAATTACAACATAAATAACTCTAAACACTGTTGGTGTGCACTACTCTCATTCTGCTGCCCCAGCACACAACAACATAGAGGATGGCACCGGCTGCCACAAACTGATAAAAAATCCTGAGTATCATCCGGCAGATATTGAAGAACCTAAGTCATCTCAGAAAACAGAGATGACTTCTGTGTGTTTAATGAAGTCCAGTTTAGTGTCAGTGTGAACACCAAGACTTTTGTGGTCCTTTACTATTTCCATACAGACTCCACTAATGGAAACAGAAGTCACTGGTGTTTTTGTGCTTCTTATGTTCACAACCAGTTCTTTAGTCTTTGTCATGTTAAGCTGCAGATGGTTCTGTTCGCACCACATGACGAAGTTGTCCACTACAGTCCTGTACTCAAGCTGTAAGCCGAAGCATTAAGATTTCCCTTCACTGGAGCTAAAGGGCCCAGGCCAACGCCAGAATAAACAGCCTCATAATACTATCCTTCATCCACTAGACTTTACAGTTGGCACGGTGCAGTCATGCAGGTGATGTTCTCCTCGCATTCACAAAATCCAGATTCATCCATCAGAATGCCAGATAGAGAAAAGTAATTTCTCACTCCACTCTGCTGATGTTGATGCCAGAAGAGGCTTGGAGCTCTGCAGTTATTGAGTCAGCGGAACTTTGGTGACTTCTGTGCACTATGCACCTCACCACTTGGTGACCCCACTCTGTAACTTTACATGGTCTGCCACTTTGTGCCTGAGTTGCTGTGGTTCCTAAATGCTTCCACTTTGCAGTAATACCACTTGCAGCTGATTGTGGCATATCTAGCAGGGAATAAGTTCCACAAACTGACTTATTACCATTCTTGAATTCAGTAAGCTCTTTAGAACGATCCATTTTTTCACAAATGTTTGTAAAGGCAGACTGCATGGCTAGGTCTCTAATTTTTATATGGAAATAGGACTGAATTAAATATCTGAATTCAGGGATTATGAGGTGTGGCAGAGTACTTTTGTCCATATTGTGTACTTTAAGTTAGTTCCACAAAACCTTGTGATCTAGTTTCCATAGACACTCATTCCATAATTGTTATATATATCCTAATGTCACAAAACCCTTATCATCAAGTTTACTTTGTTCTCTTGTAGAGATCTCATGTATGAATGGTATTTTTTTGTTCAGGTACAACCTGTTGTTCTTTGTGTCTGGTGGAGGAAAGTTTAACTACCAGGGCACCAAACGTTGGCTGGAGGACAATTTAGATCACACAGGTACTGTTCCATAGAACCTGCAGTATATATGTCTTCAATAATAATACAGCTTTCAACATCTGGGTGAGAAAATATATTCAGCCAAATAAATGAATATGTGTTCAAAAGTCACATTATTTAAAAACTAAAGGAAATTTCTCACTATCGGCACAAAGAGTGAATCATTAAACACATCAAGTATGTTGCCTTTTCTTAACTTGTTTTATATTTTTAACTTTGTCCCTTTGTGTCGTTCTTCCTTATCAGACTCCAGTCTGCTGCAGGACAATGTAGCCTTTGTCTTGTGTCTGGACACTTTGGGGAACGGAGATGCTCTGCACCTCCATGTGTCTAAACCTCCTAAAGAGGGGACCCCTCAGTATTCTCTGCTGAAAGAGCTGGAGATGGTAATAACCCAAAGGATTGATTTTGGTATTCAGTAATTTGAATTTGTTAGTAAACTCATCAGAGAAGCTATAAAAAAAGAAATTGTACACTTCAAATCTGGTTCTAGTCTTCGTCTGTTTTTCCATATGTCTTTTGTAGGTTTATCCTGATGAAAACAGTTAATTTTGTTTGACCTTTGTTGTTAAACCCAGAGTAAAGGTTAAATCCTCATCCCTTCCTCCCAGGTGGTTACAAGTCAATACCCAGAGGTCAAGTTCTCCATGGTCCACAAGAAAATCAACCTTGCAGATGACATGCTGGCCTGGGAGCATGAACGCTTTGGGATTCGCCGGCTGCCCGCCTTCACTTTGTCCCATCTGCCCTCGCACCGCTCAGCTCAGCGCTCCAGCATCATGGACGTGCGGTCAGTGTCCCCCTCCTCTCGCCACGGAGCGGGAGAGCCCCCTGCTGGGTGGGTTTATTACTGCAAGTGTCTTGAATCACTAAAAGAAGTTTCTATTCTAGCTGTTAGTCACGAGTTGTAGTCAAATAGTCTTTTTTGCTCAGCAAGTTTCCTGACTCTGTGAAATAACTTCAAGTACTTTCTTATCTCTTTTAGCACCGATACACCAGACCATCTTATATGAAATGAAAGGAGATAATGTCACAAATCTCTGTGGCTGTCACTTTCAAAGACTAGCATGTTGCTGTGTCACTGTATTTGCATACATGTGACATTTATTTTATTACAGTCATTCAAATGAATCTGAAAAAACATTTACTTTCCCTTTAATGACTGATAATCTGTATTCCTCTTTTACTTTATTAAGTTCTTATTTTTCATCAGGATGTCCATGTTTACATATCCTGCATGGAGACATACTGTAAAGATTGTGGTTAATTATCTAAGAAGAGAGATGTTATAAGGGTTTGATAAGATTGGCTATTTTAGTCCATCTTTAAAACATTGCTATTTCACTACAGCAGAGAAATTTCAACATCTATCACCTAATTAAGTAGTTTAATCAATCTTCCTCATTGAGTTTTGAGGAAAAAGTCATTGTAAGGGTTTTGATTGCAGCCATGGTATTTCATGTCTTTTTTACACCTCTATGGACCAACAGGACTTTTCACGTAATTAATTTCTTCTGTGACAGGATTCCCAAAAGTTTGGAGTGTCTTACACACTTTATTATTGCCTCGTGTAGCTATCGTCTCTGGTAGTAAACATTCATTTTTTCTATTTGAGTGTGAGTTTTTTCTCAAACCTTCTACATTTCAGCCGCAGACTCTTTGTGATTAATCTCACTTCTTTCCTTTGTTCTCTGGGTTTTTCTGTTAATGTCACAGATGGTTTCCTGTCCTCTAACTGTCTGCAAACTTGTATTCATGTCTTACAGGCCTCATGTAGATGTACAGAAACTCAGCAGGAACACTAAAGTGGTAGCAGAGGCCCTGGCCAGGGTTATCTACAACCTCACAGATAAAGTATAAACAGATCAAAAAGTTTTGGCTCATAAATGTATATAATACCAGGTGCGTATTTCTTGCTTGTAATGTCACTTCTTTGTCATTTTTACACTCTGTTGCAAAGGGAGCACCGGGAGACCTGGAGATTTTCACAGAACAAATGGTATGACACTAAACTCACCGCCTGTCCACCTTTGATGGCCAAATGAGTAACACAATTTTAGTCACAATCTCCTCGCTGAAACAACTTGAAAATGAACTCTTTAATTAAATTGATCTAAATTTAATGGTCTCAGGCTTACTTAGATTTTGCTAGAACAGACATGTGATACAGTATTCATGACAAGCATTCATTTTTACAGCAGTTCTGAATCTTGATTCTTCACACCTTCCCTAAAAATAATTTTCAGTGTATTGATAATCACAGGCTCATTAACCTCTCTTGTATCATGGTTTGTGTCTCATATCAGCAGGTGCAGGAGGAACAGCTGTCAGCAGTGGTGGACTGGCTCACAGCACAACCCAGAGCTGCCCAGCTGGTGGACAAAGACAGCAGTGTGGTGTCCACTTTGGAGTATTACTTGGGACGCTACCTCAAGGACGTCAAAAGACACTATGTCAAAGCTGACAAAAGGTAAAAAAAAGCTGAAGATAAGTGGAAAACACTGATCCACACCTGCTACTGTAAACATTTAAATACTTAACTGAAATGATGTTTTTATATTCTATGTGAACATCTGCTGCAATCTTGGGGGAAAAATGCAATACCTGTGCCTGCCAAATAAATTAAATGCCCAGAATACATTCACTGGCCACTTAATTACCTGTATACCTTCCTTCTACCAAGGTGGATCCTCTTTTGCCTTTAGAACTGCCTTAATTCTTTGCAGCATAGATTCAACAAGGTGCTGGAAACCTTCCTCAGAGATTTTGGTCCATATTGGTGTGATAGTTCCTGCAGATTTGTCAGCTGCACATTGATGAGCCAGATTTCTCATTCCATCGCATCCCGAAAGTGCGCTATTGGGTTGAGATCTGCTGACTGTGGAGGCCGTTTGAGTGCAGTGAACTGTTCATGTTCAAGAACGCAGTTTGAGATCATTTGGGCTTTGTGACATGGTGCGTTATCCTGCAGGAAGCAGCCATCAGAAGATGGCAAACTGTGGTCAGAAAGGGACACCACAACCTACTCATGTAGGCTGTGGTGGGATTTAAAAGATGCTCAGTTGGTACTAAGGGGCCCAAAGTATGCCAGGAAAATATCCTCGTCACCATTACACCACAACCAGCCTGAACTGTTTAAACAATCAGGATGGATCCATGGTTTTGTGTTGTTAATGCCAAATTCTGACCCTATGATCTGAATGTTGCAGCAGAAATTGAGACTCATCAGATCGAGCAACAATTTTCTAGTCTTCCATTGTCCAATTTTGGTGAGCCCATACAAATAGTAGCCTTAGTTTCCTGGTCTTAACTGACAGGAGTGGCACCCAGTGTGGTCTTGTGTTGCTTCAAGGTTTGAAGCATTAAAGAAAATGCTCTCCTGTATATCTTGGTTGTAATAAGCAGTTATTTGAGTTATCCGAGTTGTTGCCTTTTTATCAACTCAAAGCAGTCTGGCCAGTCTCCTCTGACCGCTTGCATCAGTGAAGCATTTTAGCCCAGAGAACTACTGCTCAGTGGATATTTTCTCTTTTTCTGGCCATCCTCTGTAAACCCTAGAGATGGTTTGCTGGAAAATTCTAGTAGATCAGCAGTTTATTTAATGCTCAGTCCAGCCCATCTGGCACAACAACCAGGTCCTGTTCAGTTTAAACTTCAGTCTTCAGTCGGCAGTTGGAAAAGGAGAAAAATAAATAAATAAATAAACTTCAGTCTTGATCATGTGCATTAAGCTGCTGTCATGTGATTGGCTGATTGGATATTTGCATTAATGATAGTTGAGCAGATGAACCTAATTAATTGACCAGTAAGTGTATTTTGTCACAACGTTTAAAATTTTCTGGTGTAGTCGTAGAAATGGTAGGTTTATTTAAGTTTTCTCTAGTATGACCAATTTCCTCCTCACACCATCTAAATGATTTGATTTTCTCCTCTTCAGGGATCCAGAGTTTGTGTTCTATGACCAGCTGAAACAGACCATGAATGCTTACAGGTATGTAATGAGCTCATTTTCTCTCCACTGAGATGCTTTTGTGCTAATCATACTGATTCACTACAGCTTTGTAAATCTTCTGCAGCTTACAGCTGACTGTTGCCCGTTGGGTTTCAATTCATTCTAAGTTAACATTTTTCAAATGTTGGTGTCTGAGAGATCAAATTCAAATAATAAAACAGACTTAATTTAATTTGGTGGGCAGATATCAGGCTCAGCTTTCTTTCCTTTTCTGTTGCCTCTTCTTTGTATCTTACTATGGTGATTTTTTTTTTTCTCAGAGTGAAGCCAGCTATCTTTGACCTGCTGCTGGCTGTTTGTATTGCGGCCTACTTAGGGATAATGTATTTGGCTATCCAGGTAAGTAAGTGTATTGGTACAGCAGTCTGTTCTAAGCTGTCATTTCACTTTGTCATGTTGGCATCTTATTGGGCTAGATAAAGAAAAGTTCCCTTTAAAATTTGTGCGGTGTCTGACTTGAAAGTCCAATCAGAATACTTTATTATTCCCGGGGATTGTATAAGTCTTATAAACACACAAATGCTGCCACATCACAAGTAAAAATGCATGTCTTTGTCAGTATTACTAGAAGAAATTATTCATGTCATGTAAAAAAGTCAAATTAGTTGAATCAGTTATGAAAATCTCTAAAACTACACCAGCAGTCTCCCTCCCTAAATTTGAAAAGTTAATTTACAGTTGTCGTTGATTAAATCATAAATGTATAAATGCTCAATCCAACAGCATGTGAGCAAACAGAGATTGATATCCCAACTTAATTTCATGGTATAATGTCAATCTTGGCACTAGCAAGGTGTACCTAATGAAGTGTCTGGTCACTGTATGTATGTCTCACAGTTTCAGTATCACTGGTTTGTCTGAAGGATTTACCAGAGTTCTCATTGCTTTTACTAATAGATGTTTTGTGTTCGATGTTTGAAACTGGCTTTTCAACGTGTAGAGATTAACACCGTTTTTTATGTCTTTTTCCAGAACTTTGGAGTCCTGTATGGTGTTGTTCGTAGGATCACTCAACCTAAGGCCAAAGCCCACTAAGGCATACAGCACCTTTTCTTTTTCTTTCTTTTTTTCAGATCCTACTGTACCCTTTTCCCCAAATCAATAAACTCTAGCCAATAAGATGCAGAGGCTGGACCGAGCTGCTGTTCTCATGATGGTTTTCAAACCAGCAGAATCACTTCCATTTCCTTCATCCTAATGCACAAACAATGATGTCAGATCCTGTCTTGCTGCCAACTTTGATCCGTTTGGTCTCATGGACCAGAATAATCAGGAATCATTTTGACCTCCACAGATACCATTCATTTAAGATGGTCCCTTAAGTTGTATATATTATTTTATGACTTTCACGATGTGGGCTAATTATTTGGTTGGTTGCGTTTTCATGTTGCTGTACCGATCGCCCTTCATCCATCTTCTCAGTATACTTTATGAGCCAAACATCCTGACGTCATGTGTTTTCTCAGGCAGCTAGAGGGAGAAACTGACCACACAGTTTAACCCAGACTTATTTTTGTCAAGAAACGTGTTCACCAGGATAGGTTCTTGTTTTTTAAGTTTCACTTAATACAATACTGGCATGATCATATGTGCTTTAAAAGAGCTACTGATTGTTTGAAACAGCCTTGTTCTCAGTGCTGTCATGCTGAGATCCCTCCTTAATCCATAATCGTTCAACAGGAATCACTGTCCCTGAAAAAGTAAAAATAGAAAACATGTGCATGGGTTGGAAGAGTGGTTAGCACTGTTGCTTCACAGCAAGAAGATTCTGGGTTTGAATCCGCTGGCCAGCTGGGGCCTTTCCATGTGGAGTTTGGCTGCTCTACCTGTGCCTGTGGGTTCTCTCTGGTACTCTGGTTCTTCCCACAGTCCAAAGACATGCATATGTGAGGCTATTTGATGATTCAAAATTAGCTATAGGTGAGCATGAATGGCTGTCTCTCTTTGTGTTAGCTTTGGAATAGATTGGCGACATTCCAGGGTATACCTTGCCTTTTGCCCCATGACAGCTGAGATAGGTTTCAGCCCTCCTGCAATCCTGAATTAGACAGGCGGTAACGAAAATGGATAAAACCAATAATATTGAACCCTTGTTTTGCCTTCAGATGAACATAAGAATGCATAGCTCAAAAAAACCTGTGACAAAATCCCCATCACACTTTGGTGTCTTAACTTTAATTTTCTTTTAGACCAATTGTTCAAAAAGGCAACGTGTTTGAATTTACAATTTTGAATACACTCAAACCATGCATTAAAACACTCAAACCATCAAATAAATAGTAAGTTTGGTAGGAACAGAAGGGAGGATTAATCACAGGAAGCATTAATGCTTTTAGAGTACATATGTGCATGTGAGTATTGAGACTGATTTTTTCCTTTAAATCCTCAGTGAAACCAACTCCTCAAACACGAGTACTGTTTACGGAAATGATGATCTGTTTAAATGAAATGTGAACTAGAGCTTAGATAATGTCTTGGTTGCCTTTTTTAAGTGAGTTTGGTAAAAGAAATGATGGAAATCCTTTGCCAAATATTAATAAATGAATAATAAAAAATCCCTGTCACACCATTTAATGTAGTTGTCTAGTAACGGAAGTGTTCACTTTGGCATGTTTTTTTTTCTTGCTTTTTGTGCCATCTTTTTGCATTTCCTATTGCTGTGTCTTATTCTTACTGCTCAAGTTTATTTTTAATCCCTAAACTGATTTAGAAAAAAATATGCTGGTTACATGAGCTAATCGGAGAGGTGTACTTACAAGAGGCCACATGCTTGACACCAGCATGTTTTTTTTTTTTTTTTTGTCTAATCAGTGCC
>VUQH01090387.1:28301-45485 GCA_015106775.1 Etroplus canarensis | reverse complement strand
CCCTCAAAGTGCTTAAATAAACACATATCTGCATGCCTGTCAGCTGTCCAGAGTCTGGAGGATGCGCTGTAAGAACCATCAGAGGCCAAGGTGTTTGCGTCTGAAGGTGTGCACACTTTCAACCACCATGTTTTTGTGAAGGGAAATGATTTTCTTTTGCTATGACGCTGATTTTTAGTGCTGATATTCTGTAACTAAAGATGAGATTGAATGCGGTTGGACCGTTATTATAGAGCATTGTGTTTATCTGTATTGGAGCGTACTGCGATTTCAAGCTCTTCAAAGTTTTTCAGGTCAAAAGCTATTAAAGAGCAATGTCTACCCTGTATGCTTGTATATGCATTTTATTACATCATCACGAGACAGGAGGTATGTCACCAATTAAGTAAAAACACTGTTGTGTGTGATGTTTCACTAGTTTGTGGTGAAAAAGTTAAAACACAAGCATTGGACCGCACATCTTAGTGTTTCATTCAGTCCCATTTTCACAATCAAGCCCCTAGCCGTGTGGTCTGCCTTTACATGCATTTGTGAAAACATGGGTTGATCTAAAGAGCTCAGTCAACTCAAGCGTGGTACTGTAATAGGCTGTTTTCACAAACCCTGCAAATTTGGAAGTGGCGCCATCTTGGAGCCATAGCTCTTTCAAAACAAACAGGATGCACGGGCAGTCATGGACAAAAACTCTAAATTTCACAATAAAGCTTCAACATCTGATTGCAAAAATTCACACGCATCTGAACAGCTGTACAGAGAAAGACTGGACACCAAAGAAAAAGAACATTATGTGAAAAAACTCAAGTTAATTGGGGATGAAGATCCCTATGAAATGGATCCCAGTTTGTTCAGTGGCGATCTTGAAATATCGCCTCCTGTAAGTTTATCCTCTGTCACAGCCACTGACACATGATATTGGTGTTCTTTAAATAGTACAAAATATTGCCTTGGCATAAGCTTTCACATGTTAAACTTTATCAAACCTGTAACCTGAACTATTCCATTTGTGACCTTACAGAGAATACACTTATATCACAAAAAGCAGGTGAAAATGTCAACGTGAAACACATACCAGGTACAAAATGAGCTGAGCAAATTTGGATGTTATCCTCATTCTTCCCATCCAGATTCTGATTGAGACTTGCAATCTATAATCGCCTCCTTTCTTTTAATAATTTCTATGTCTGCCCTCCCTGACTTTTTACAACTTTGGGCAAACGATAGTACTGTCGACGTTTTTCTCTGTCTGAGTGATTGTGACAGCCAAGGACATGGCAGTAGTTAACCAGTGGAAAACTGTTTTTCACTGTTTGTTCTGACTGCAGAGTATCTCCAACATGGCCAACTTCCGGTTTGGTGGCGTCACGTGAAAACCTTCCTTTCATTTCAGACATTTTTGAAAGAGTTGTTACAAAACAACTGTGTGATCACGTGCAAAGGAATGGTTTATTTGAAGAGTTCCAGTCAGGATTTAGAGTTCATTATAGCACAGACACAGCACTAGTGAAGGTTATTAATGATCCTCTTATAGTTCCTGACAGTGGACTCGTCTCTGTGCTTGTTCTCCTAGCCCTCAGTGCAGCATTCGATACAGTCGACCACAACATCTTACTTCAAAGAGTAGAGTAAGAGCAGAGTGCAGCTGCAGCATCCAGGATTGGTTTTCAGCTGTGTCCCTTGTGCACAGAGATGTCTCCAGATGTCTCAAATTCTTTTAATGATATTATGTACTGTAGATGATGAAAAATTCAGTCTTTGCAGTCATTCTGAATTTGCTTCAGAATTTGAAGCCAGTTTCTGGTAGATTGCTGAACCTCTGTCCAGCTTTGCTTCTGAGAGACTCTGCCTCTCGAAGGTGCTCTTTTTATACCCAGTCACATTACTGCCCTGTTGCTAATTAACTTCATTAGTTGCAACATGTTCCTCCAGCTGTTTCTTTTTTAGAACCAATTGCTTTTCCAGTCTTTTGTTGTCTTTGTCCCAACTTTTTTGAGACGTGTCGCTGCCATCACATTTAAGATGTGCTGTATTTTTCATTATTAAATACATTGTTCAATAATTAATAAATTGTCTCACTTTCAATATTTGATGTTTTCTGTGTTCTTTTGTGAATAAAATTTTAATTAATAAGATTTGCAAATCATTGCATTGTGCTTTGTTTATATTTTACACAGCATTCCAATATTTTTGAAACTGGGGCTGTAAACAATGTGTTTTGCAGCACCGTGAAATAAACGATAAAGCAAAATATGGAGCCATAGATGTTTTTAATTTTATTTCTTTCCCTTTTCCCTCTGCTATTTTTCTTCCTTATTCTTCCTTGCAGTTTTGTTCCTCCTTTTCTTGTATCTTATGCTGTCTTTTCCTCTTTCCCTCTTCATGTTCATACCTTCCTTCCTTCTTTCTTCTGTTCTTCCTTATTTCTTTCTCTGTTTAGGATCTTCTCACATCTTCTCTTCACTTTCCTGTTGGTTGAATCTGCCCTCTTACTTCCTCCTGCAATCTCATCTTCTCGTCTTTCCTCGCCTCTTCCCTCACCTCCCCTGCCATTCCTTCTGTATTTTGCCCTTTTCCTTTTTTTTCTTCTTTAATCTTCTCCATCTACCCCTCGCACTTTTCCCTTCTCCTTCCCTCTTCATCTTACCTCATGTCCCTCTCCCCTTCTACTCTTCCTTCTCCACCTTTCCAGTGTTTTATTTTCCTTCACTTAACAACTTTTTTTTATTACCTGTTTATCCCCTCTATATTTTTCCTTTTACCTCTTCACCTCCTGTCGTCACTGTCCCCCTTCTCCTCTGCGCGCCTCGTTTTTTTCTTGCTCCTCTCCCCCTCTCTTCATTGAAGTAATCATCACTGAGAGCTATGTTGATGTTGAGGCTTATATAAAACCCCTCTGTGAGGGGATGAGATCAGAGCAGCCAGGCGGCGAGAACAGACTATCCAACACATTGCGCTTAACATGCACCAAATGAAATAAACAGCGTCTACCCTTCCACTGCCACAGCCAGTCAGCTCATGCAGGAAAAAGTCTGCAAATCCCCCCCTTCTGACATCAGTCTTCATCATGTCTGTCTCTGTGACTCCTTATGTTATTCCTATATAAACATCATTTATGTGGTATTCAACTGTCCTGAGGTAAAAAATAAATACATAAAAATCGGACACTGACCCTTTACCTCATTAAAAAATGGTCACAGGAGACAGGTAAGTGGCAGAAAAGTTGCCGCGTTTCTCAGTGAGCTTGTTATGTCTAAGTACAACATGGCTGATGGGTTGTTTAGGGCTGAGGAGGTAGCAAAGGGCAGCGGCAAACTCCAGCATGCACTGGCGTAATTGCCATCAAAATGTGTGCAATGTACCTGAAGTTTCTGCCCCTGCCAAAATTAACTTAATGAGGTTTAATTTCGGAAAACGACACCAGTAGCAGAATCTCACATGTCACGACCAATTTTAGGAGAAGAACTGCTTGTCTCATTTGAAAGTATGGTAGCAGCATGCATTGTTGAATGGTGGGTACTAATTGCCAGCTCATGGCAGCTCCCCACTTGATTCGGCTCTGTGTGCCTGATCATTTCAGCTCGTCATCAATATTCAGGTAACAGCAGTCCTCTGTCTCCTCATTTAAAGGCCTCACTTTCTCTTACTTAAGCTTCTTTTTCTTTTTTTCTTTCACTTTTTCAGAATTCACTCCGACCTCAGGAAGTGTAATTATGGTTTCCGTGCATTCACTTTCTATTTGTCAAATAAATTACAGAGAATACTTGTGTCGCGCACACATTCTGTCAAGCAAATGCATAGCCACACACGCTGCATGCTGGGCCCCGGATAGACTAATCATGGCGCGCTTGTTGCTGCTTGATGAGGTGTGTGTTGCGTGTGGGGGTGGGTACAAATACTTTTGACTGTGTAGTGTGTATGTGTGGGGGGTATTTTTTTTCCCCCGCTTGGACAAATGTGCGTGCAATTTCCTGGCGCCTAATTGACAGGAAGCGGAACAGTTGTTGGAGTAGAGACGTTTTTTTTGATGCGGATGTCTAACAGTAGATTAGACACCCCTGCCTATTCAGCATGAAACTGTCATTCCCTCATTGTCAGCACCCCTGTGTCTTTCTTTCTACTTCCCATGACATCTTCTTTTTTTCTTAAACCATTCACACTATCACTCATTCGGCGACATACATATTTCTGCTAATGAGCGGTGTTTAGAAGAAGGGAGAACTTTTTTCTTATCCCATTCTTTGCTTCCCTTTCTTCTCCAACTCTGTTTTGGGAATGATCCAACAAGCTCTTGCGCCTTTGGTTCATCTGCAACCGGTATTCTCCAGTTTAATGATCCACTCTGGGACCAAGGCTTCTGAAAGTGCTAAAAAACGTTAGTGAAGCTGCAGGGCTCCTGGGCCTGTCCCCGCCTGATTGTACCTGAGTGTGAGTGTGTCATCTGAGACTTCGCGGTATCAGATGAGCAGCATCAACTCCTGTACTTGTGGCATTAGATTAACAATCGCATAGGGAAGCTGGATGACTGAGGATGGAGATGGAGAGAAGAAATATAGAGAAAGAGGCATAAAGCGAGAGATTGGAGGGAAAAGCCAAGAAGGGGGTTTTAAACGCCTCCACTTGCATTATTTTGTGAAATCCAGAACAAAATGCCTCTGTGATTTCAGCCAAAACCAGTTAAAACTTGCTAAAGAAGCTCCTTGTTATTTAAAAGTTTAAACAGTCTTGTTATAATTTTTTTCTCCACACCCACCTGATTTCTATTGGACAGATGTCAGGCCAGATATTGACCATATGTGGCCAGACAAAGAAATTGTAAGGGACTGAAATGTCAGTAATATGAAGGTGTACAGTCATGTGAAAAAGAGAGTTTTCACAGGCCTGCAGACTCCAGTGGAAAACTAAGTGCACCATCATTGTATCCACAGGAATTAAGAGGGTAAGTTGCAGCTGGATGCTGCTAATCAAATGCACTTGATTAACTAGTCAATTGCTACCTCTATAAAAGATTTTTTTTACATTTTTAGAGTATGTGACCTTCAGGTGTATGTAAACACAATGCCAAAATCTTCCCAGAAGTAAACCAGGCAGCACGGTGGCTCAGTGGTTAGCAATCTTGCCTCACAACAAGAGGGTCTTGGGTATAAAACCCCCCTGCTTGCCAGGTTTTCTCCGGGTGCTCCAGTTTCTCCTGCCACTGAAAAACATGTTAGGGTAATCTGGCTGCCCATCAGCCCAGGACACTCTCACAAAAGAGATTCTTAATCTCGAGAGTTCACTTCCTGGTTTAATAAAGGTTAATAATATCGGAAGAAACCACAAGACTTTCCAGAACAATGCCCTGTCTGGCCAGAGCTGATGAAAACCAAACACAGCATCTCACCACAAACACTTCATACCATCTGTAAAGCGTGGCGGTGGAGGGGAAATGATTTGGGCTTGCTTTGCAGCCACAGGACCTCGGCACCTTGCATTCATTGAGTTGACCATGAATTCTTCTGTATACCAAATTGTTCTAGTCAAATGTGATGCCATCTGTCTGACTGCTAAAGCTTGGCCAAACCTGGGTCATGCAGCTGAACAATGATCCCAAGCATAGCAGCAAATCTTCAGAAGGATGGCTGAAAAAGAAAAGAATGAAGGTGTTGCAATGGCCCAGTCAAAGTCCAGACCTCACCCTGACCACCTGAAGTACTTTGGCAGGTTCTTAAGAGAACTGTGCATAAACAACGCCTCCAAACCTCAATAAACTGAAGCAACATTGTAAAGAAGAGTTGGCTGAAATTTTTCCACAATGACAGGAGAAAATGATAAAGTCATACAGAAAAGGATTACTTCAAGTTATTCTTGCTACAGGTGGTTACACAAGCTACTGAATCATGGGCTGTACTTAGTTTTTCATATGACTGCTGTGAAAGCTTTATTTTTCATGTGGCTGTAAGATTCCCTCCACAACAAAGGAGAAAAAATGGCTTCTTTCACATTTTTCATTGCATTCCTCTCTGTAGTTGTGTAGTTCTCTTAAACTAGACATTGCTATAAGCTCTCTCAACGCAGTAGGCTACCTTATCAGAAGTTATCTTAAATGCTTCAACACAAAATCTTATGAAGCAAATATTGCGGTGTCCTGAACCCATTTATTGACTGAATCACTCCGCCTCAGCCAATTTATCAGACATAACTGCAGGATCTCTTTCCCTCTTTTATTTCGAAAGCTTAAACGCATTCTCTGTGACCAAAACACACATTGCACTGATGGACTCGTGATGCATAACCTCCCAGGCCAAAAAAATGAAGTAGTTCCTTCAATGGCCACTTAAGGCTGGCACTGGAAGTGAGTCAGTCCCCGCACACTGCTGTGTTAAAAAACCCAAAAACATCTTTATAGCTAAAATGTCCCTTTTCATTTCAACTGCATGTGTTTTTTTTTTCTTATTTGAAAAAGAAAGATTGATAAAAGGAGTCAGTTGCATTGCCACAAAGACAGAAATAGTCAGCTACAGCCAGCAGCTGTTCGCTACCCTTTATTTGAAACACTCTTTTGAGTCATCGAAAGGACCCCTTCACCATGTGTTTGGTGTTGATTTTTTTAAGCATTTTTGGATTATCTGACAAATAATGTGGCTTTTTGTGTGGTCAATTGTAGTTACAGTGCAAAATTTCTGTGCATGTTACATAGTCCTAACCTTTAGTGTCTGCGTCTGTGCAATGCACCCAGACGGCCCATGGATGTATCTTGTTAAGCCCGCGAGCCTTAGCAGATAACACTTGACCCGCTTGTCTGAATATTTGAAGTTTTAAAACAGACCTTCACAAATCAAAGACTGGAATTCCAGCACCTATACCCATTTTTTTATACAACCCATAGTTGATATCAGCAATTGATAGAATCTGAGTGGCAGGGGAGAAGGAGTATGTCTAAGAGGGAATGGAGGAGGAGAATGAGGAGGTGGACAAGACGAGCAAGGCCAAGCACTGTAATTTCAGATGAAATTTAAGCATCCGTGACAGGCCATGTTCTTTTTCGTGAAAGTGAAGATCTATCTGGAAAGAAATATAAAAAATTTTTTTACAAGGCTTTCCAAATATCTACATTTCATTAGTCTTTCAAAACACACTTGTGTTGGAAAGTGCTGGAAGTGACCATTTTGCCATTTTGCTGAAAGTCTTATAATCTCGTTGCAGAAGGCAAGTATGAAAGAAGACATTTTCATGAGCAAATGAGGCACAAGTTGTACAATGCGTCTAAAACGAACCATCCACACATGCATTTTCTGCTGCTAATCTAGGCCCGGGTCATAGGGTAAGCAGGGATGCCCAAGCCAGTAGTGATGGGTTTTGTGTTGGGTTTGACTCTATCTTAACGTCATTAAATATCCTCCTTACGTTTTTGTCTGTCTGTATTTGTTTCGTTGTCTTTGTCTCCTTTTGTTTTATGTTTTCTTTGCGTCTCTGATACGCAGTTCCTATTTGGATGGTTATATGGTGGTAGCTACTGTCTATACATCTCTGGCTGCTTTGCTGCCTTAGTTTTCTCGTCTTTATAATTAACTGCCCCACCCTCAACAGTTGCTTCTGCCAAGGAGGTTATGTTTTAAGTTCGGTTTGTTTGTTTGTTTGTTGTTAGCAGAATTACGCAAAAAGTTACAGATGGATTGACACGAAAATTTTGCCAGTGGTGGGACTTGGACCAACTTAGAAGTGATTCACTTTTGGACTCGAACCAGATCTGGATCCAAGGTTTCTTTTGAAGGATCCTTCAGCATTTTGCTGTTGGGCCTTGGTTGAGGTATGAAGTCTTGGACTGTTTTTATTTTCCTTTTTTTTCCAGTTGTTTTTACCTTTGTCCAATCAGCTCTTGGTATTTACAGTCTTGCCTGTCCCTCAGCCTTCTATCAGCCTTCTCTGTTTCCAGCATAGTGGTTTGCACATTTGCCTTTGAAGTAAAAGGTCCCTGGTTCGATTCCAGGTGGGGACACAAGCCCCTCTCACCATGGAGGGTTGCGTCAGGAAGGGCATCTGGCATAAAACCATTGCCAATGCAGATTAATCCACTGTGGCGACCCCTTGGTGGAGAATACAAGGGAGCAGCTGAGAGGTACATGCTTCAGGTCTCTTCAGGGTTGCCTTTATTTCTTGTATTCCTCTTTTGTTACTACCAACCTTCTATTGTTTGTGTTTTCCTGGACTTTATTTTCTTTATCCGTTTAGTATTAAACCTCGCTCCCCTTTTTCTGGAGTTATATTTCCAGAACACTGTGTTGTTTTCTCTTTTCCTTTCTATTTTTTGCCGTAGTGTGTAATGAATGCTCAGCAGTGTTATATTTGCTGGTTGTGTGCATGCTCTGAAAAATTGTTTGGTATGGAGCACAGCTAAAACTGTTCTGATGTGATGTTTTGGTTTTACCAGAGGAGTCAGAGGTTTAGTGAATGCACTTTCATAAATTAGTTTTGTGTTTAGAGTTTTGCGAACAAAGGGGGGAAGGTTTGTCTGGTCAATATGTCTTAACGACTGTGAGAAACTGTAATTGGCCGAAGACTACAAATATCAAGGTGTCATTATCATAGACAACTAGGCTGCCACTCTGCGACGGCGCAGACAGGTGTACTTCAGCAGGAGTTGTAACGTGTGAAAGAACAGACTGTTTTCCCCCCTGACGACTATTTTCAATGGACTTGCTGATAAGACGATACGGTATATGAGTGTGTTGTGTGTTTGTGTGCATCCTCACAGACGGGCCCTCGTAGATGTGAGAGGCAGTGTGTGTTGTGTAGGTGGAACCTTCTGGAGTGTTGGAGGAAAACCTCATGTATGACTGGACTGTAGCAACGGGCAACTGTGCTTTGCAAGGCTTATTAATAAACACTAATAATTCTGGGTGAACCGTTTATGCAATCTGTTATGTCCCATGTTTTCACATCTTTTTAGGTACTCCCATTCCTTTCATATCTCCCTTTTACCTGCCATTTTACTTTGTTGGCAGGTTCACATCAGTCTTTACGTTCTTGCATTTTCCCTTTGTTTCTGGTTTTTCCCCCTTCATGTATTTCTCATATGCCAAACAGTCTGCCTTCACAAGCATTTGTGAAAGATCGGGTCATTCGAAAGAGCTCGCTGAATTCCAGTCAGATACTGTAGGACGTCACCATTGCAACAAGCCAGTTGTTGGAATTTCTTCACTCCTAGATATTCCATGATTTGCTGCCAGTCCCATTACTGCCAAGTGGAAGCGTTTAGGAACCCCAGCAACTCAGCCACCACATTACAAGTTACAGAGTGGGGTCACCAAGTGGTCAGGCACCAAAACTCTACTGACTCAATGACTGCAGAGTTCCAGACCTCCTCTGGCATTGACATGAGCACAAAAGCAGTGCGTTGGGGGCATGGGTTTCCATGGGCAAGCAAGCCTTACATCACTAAGCACAGTGCCAAGCGTCAGAAGGAGTGGTGTCACTGAACTCTGGAGTGGAAATGTGTTCTGTGGAGTGATGCTGTAAATCATACTTCTGTCTGGCAGGCTGATCGATGAGTCTGGGTTTGGGGAACGTTAACTGTCTCACTGCGTTGCCTTTCTAGGTTTGGCCTGGTTCCAGCTCTGTGTACAGTTTGGAGGAAAGCCCCTCTCTGAGTCCACGTAGACCCCTGACCTCGGTCCCGCTGACTAACACTGGGATGAACTAGAATAGAAATGGCGAGCCAGGCCCTCTCATTCAACATCAGTGTGTGACCTCGCAAATGCTCTTCTGGATGAATGGGCAAAAACTTCCACAGACACACTCCAAAATCTTTTAGAAAGCCTTCCCAGAAGAGCGGAAGCTGGTTTAAACAGGATTTGGAATGGGATGTCATAAAAGATGATCTCGAATCTCTTTCTTTCAAGCCAGCCTATCCTATCTATGTTTTTATTTCACCCTTGATTCTTTAAACCTTTCCTTTCTGTATGTAATGTTTCTGTAAGGCTTATGTTAAAAAAAAGAAATCTATAAAACAGTGTCACAACCTAAACTGTATGACAAAAGGGGAAGACAAACCGTTTACAACAGTCATGAAAAATCATTTTTTTAAACACACTAAGATTACATAAGCATATATAAAAGAAAATGGAGCATGAAGGTCTGTAGAATCAAAATCCAGAATGTGTAAAATGTAGAGCATGAACGGTCAAACAAAATAACAAGAAAAGAAATAAGATGACATAACCACACGGCTCGCTCCTGGGCAGGCGGGTGAGAGAGTTAGTACCAGCTACAGATTAAAGAAAAAGTAAAGATTAAAGTAAAAACTGAGAACATTGGACCTGATGTTCCCAGATGGCACTGACAATCTGCCCCACATAAAGATACCTGAAACACAGGCTGACAAAGAAAACAAAGGGCAGGAAAAGAGAGACGTCACTGCATACAGTAAGCTAATCTGGGCTTTATCAAAATGTCATATTAACAAGGATACATGTTTCCACAAGTAATATTGCCACATAGTTAGGAGGAGCAAATAGGGTTCTGAAAAATCACTCCATGAAAAGCAAAAACCTTACTTGATTTGGTCATCATGTGTGTCTCTGTAATTTTGAAACTTAATAGTGGGAAAATTGGCCTTTTACACATAGGTGTATGCAGTTCATATCCCTACACATTTATTTATTTATACATTTAAGAGCAATTTTCCCCCTGGGATTAATAAAGGATTCTGATTCTGATTGACATCTGGACTATTTCTCTTATGGCCATATGTTGTGTATAGTGTATACAATACTGTTTTTACCTTTTAACTTTGAGTGTTTATGTGACATCTCACTTTGTTCATGTCTTGTCACGGTTTGACTGGCAGACCCAAATGCGGACAGGTGCTATACAATCCACAAATAAGGTGCAGGCAATAAACAGTCTCTGCTTCCAAGTGAGTGAGTGTGGCTCCAATCCTGCCGGTCCCAATTCCTGCTAGCCGTGAGCGGTGGTCCGAGGTGAGAGTGGGTCAGGCAGTTCCAGAGCTTCAGGTGGGCGCTTGGCTTGGCGTGGTGATCCTGGAGAGGCAGCCGAAACGGCAGGTAAGAACTTTGCGTGACAAAATAAGAAAATGGGACAAGAATTTGGCCTCGCTTGCTACAAGGTTTGCAGCTAACCATTCCAGACCCTATGCCAGACCCACCCTGGAGAGATAGAGAGAAGAAAGAGAGGAACTCAGACAAGAGAAGACCGGGGGCCCTGACAGGTCTATATATTTTCATTTTCATGTCTCTCATATTTATATTTTATTCATATCTACTATTTTAGAGTTTTAACTTTGAGTGTTTATGGGACACCAAGCTTTACACATATACAGTAGGTTTTTACATTTTACATTTCCCTGTATTTCATATTTATGTATCCTTATATCTAATGGAGCATCAGTAGTGTAAACATTCCCCCCCTGGGGCTAATAAAGCAGTCTGATTCTGATTCTGAATCCAGTTTTGACCTCTTACATAGTGCCCAACACTGACTTCAAATTTGCACAGAGAGCACAGGCCAACTTCTCAGAACCATGATGGCGTGTAGGAGTTGGGTCTGCGCTCCAACCAAGCCATTTTGAGCAGTTGAAGAGTTTGTGGTTTCAAAACCTGGCGGCAGTGTTATCAGGGGAGATGCAGGACCAGGAGCGGGCTTCAGAAAGCATTGGGTTGTGCATCATTTATTTGTCACTCTGGAGTGAGACTGTCAATGCAGTCTTCTACTGAGGTGTCTGAGGAAGACATTTCACCACAGTGGTTCTCTACTGTTATTATGTGCTGGCAGTGTGCTGGCAATACATGAGTTTTTTGGGGGTTTTTTTGCCCGTGCCAACACAGTCATTCCTGCCACCCGACCTTTTCACCAGATTTGCTTTCTCATGACCCTGTCCACTTCCCGAAAATGAAAAACCAAGCTGAAGGACCATTTTGACACACTGGAGGAGATCCAGTATCTATCACGGGTGCAGCTGTAGAATGGGATCTAAAAATCACAGCAGAAGATGGTCCAGTAGGGGAGAATTTTTAGATTACCCCTCATTAGTGGTGTGTGATACTGCAAAATTTGGGACTGAGCTGATACCAAGTAAATACAGGGCCGGTTCCGCAGATGCTGATACTTTTAACTGATAATTACTGTGGCTATACCAAGCTCTTAGTGAATAATCTCTGTGAAATAACAAAATAATCAGCTCAATATCTAGATGTAGCCTAAATACAGGAATTCCACCATGTCTCTTTCGCAGTTAACACAAATGGGTATTACATCCAGTCATTTTTATATTTCCAGTTTGAGCAATATTTTTTCAGGTCCAATATAATAATTTATTTAACACACTTAAAAGGACTGAATATATTATTTAATGTCTAAATATAGTGTAGAGGTAATTGGTCTTGAGTGATCAATAAGATGATAAACATTTGTTCTTTGGAAAATAACTACTGATGGAACATGACTTTCACCTCTGTATAAACTACCTAGATATTCTTTGTCTCTCCAAGATGGCTCGGTCAGTGAGTTCTGTCTCTGTGCCGGGGGTCTCTGAGGGACTTCCCTCTGCTTCTGTGGATGTAGTTTGTAGCTCGCTGTGCTCTTTTACGTGCTTCTTCAAGTGCCTGAATAAATTCGTAGTGTTTCCACAGTACCGTAAACTTTCACAACACACACTGCACTTCGCAACATTTTCATCTATCTTATTATAACAGGTCCACATGATGCTCCTCTTTCTCTGTGGCATTACTGCAGTCTGCATGTGTCTACGATTGTTGCTGTTCACTCACTCGGCACTGCTAAGTCATGCGACCACACATGAACGAAAGCAAGTAGAGGAGAAACACAAACTAAAGTATCGATCCAATACCGATACTAACATTGGTATCGATACAGTCGATACTTCGATTGATCCGCTCGCCACCACATCTCATATTTGGACTGATTTATGGCATTACGTCATGAACTACTCTGTCTGCGTCTAATTTCTGGATTGAACATATAGAACATAAAAAAAACTATTTTAAAATTTAAAAGTGAGAAAATATTTCAGGAAAAAAGAGCTGAGTTACCCCAAATGAAATTGCTAAAGATTGCTGTTTTAGGTTTGTCTAATGAACCAAGGCCACCTCTTGACTTTAGTTCCACAGGCCTGAAACCAGTGACACTGGGTGTCACAGAAAATCTGCCAAGAGCCACCAATCTATCTAAGATGTGCAAAAATTGATATAGAAATTAAACAACTCATGTCATTGTGTGCAGGACATAATCATAAACTGATCCGCTGGAAAATAAACTGGAACCAGTTTGCATTTAGCAGGTCAATTTTGTCCACGTGACAAGTTTATCACTTGTATGTATACTTTTTGAGCAGATACAAAATCAGAAACTGGTTACTTTTTTTGCTATTCCATCAGAAAACCCTTATTTGCGTGTGTACATAAAAGTGAGGGAAACGATAGAGATCGTTATATGTGCGTAAGACGTTGGGCCAACACCACGTAACAGAATGGCTTTAGCACTAGAACACCATCCATTTGACCTCATCCTGAAACAGCAGCAGTAATGGCTAATAGACCATTTTTAGAATGAGTTAGATTGTTAACTTTCATCTAATATTTCTAATTATGAGTAAAATTTGACACAATAAGCATAACATAACAAATGACTGAGATTATTTCACTACAGATCATGAAGGTAAAATATTTTTAGAATCTACACCAAACAGCACAATAAATAGCACATGTCTTAATAATTTATCCAATGTAAAGAGAACATTATGGAGAAGTTCAAACTTATTTTACACAACATGTGGTATTAGTTGCGTTAAAATAAATAAAGTATTTTTTTAAAAAGCGCTCACTGTGAAACAGATTGAGCGGGTCATTGCCCACCTTTGAAGCTTCACCACGCAGCTGTTACAGCATAATAATAAATGTATTTTAATAATCTCATTATGGTAAAAATGTAACAGTGAAGTTGATCACACCATTCACTTCTGCCTCCTCTTCACCGGAGCACTCTCTCTCTCTCTCTCTCTCTCTCTCTCTCTCTCTCTCATCCGCTGTGCACACTGCTCCACCTCAGTCTGCAGCCCTTCATCTCTTCTTAAACCAGCTACCCTTCTTGGTTCAGCTACAGTTTTCCTGTTGCTCTGTACAGCCAGCAGCCTGCCCAGTTCCGCACACTGTAGAATCACCTGCTCAGCCTCGGCCCAATATATCCCTAAACCAACCCGTTCAGCCTTGTAATAATTATTCTAATATCTAAATACAGTGCCCTATATATTCATCTATTAATATCCAGCCAGCTCTTGCTCAGTGTAGCAGTCTTCATCTTAAAATTTGAGTAAACAATACATGTTGTGAGGCAGCCAGGTGTGCAAAAACTGTTAAATGCAGCATTTGACATTGATTTCTACAGGAGTCAGAATGTATTTTGTTTGTTTGCTTGTTTTGTTTTTTTATCTCAAGTACCCCAAATTAACTTTATGATGACTAAACCAGTTTCAGGAAATATGAACTGATGGGGTTTTATTTTAACAGTCAAAATGGCCCCCTTGGCAGTTCTAGCGTTGATGCCTCTTGACGGTGATCGTCTGAGCTTCTGGAACCCTGCACGAGGAATGTAACGCCGTTCTTCCTGAAGACATTCCCTCATTTTGATGTTTTGATGATGGCGGTGAGTGCCGCCTGACATGTAGGTCTCATATCCTGACGGCTGGGAGATCTGCTGATTGTGAAGCCCATAGCACGTGATTCACATCATTTTCATCCCCATCAAACCGTTAAGTGAACCCTCGTGACGCCCCCATGGGGGCATCACAAAATCACTCCCATCAGAGAAATGGGCTGCTGTTCGTCAGGAGATAGAGCGGGACGTCTGCTAATCGTAAGTTCCGTGGTTTGATTATCTGTTTCCTCCAGTCGGTTTGCCAGAGCTTCCATGGGCAGTATAGTGAACTCCAAACTGCTACTGATGATCCATCAGCGTATGATAGATAAAAAGTGCTGAAAGTATAAAAAAGACATTATGATGGAAAAGCACTTGCTAAATACCAATCATTTTACCATTTCATCACTGACCCTTCCCTTAAAAAGGGACCCATGCAAGCATAGCGAGCTACTGGACCCTCTCGCAATAGGTGTTCAGGTTTTTCCTTTAACGATTGCACTGTATGTGGCAACATGTATTTTCCATACAATCTCAGATGTTATACGAATCATTCACAGCTCCTTGTTAGGACACGTGTGGGAAGGTAGATAGAAAACATGTGCAGCAGCATTCTGACTGTACAGCTGCTGGGTCACATCCTCACAAGCTTGTCTACACAGCAGCATGTCTATGAGTGGTTCCTAAACATTCATTTCTTCCAGCGTTCCTGCCACTCTTTTACCTTCATCCTCCCCTGCTGTTCTGATATGTGTGTGTGTGTGTGTGTGTGTGTGTGTGTGTGTGTGTGTGTGTGTGTGTGTGTGTGTGTGTGTGTGTGTGCACAGCAGGCAGGAAGATGACAATATTCCAACATTCAGTCCTGCTGTCTGCCCGGAACTCAAAGATAGTCCACATGCACACATGCAACACTTACACATACATACGCATACAGTGGTGCCTGTTCTCAGTCCCAGTGGGCCTAATTGGCCCAGTCTGCTTAGTACAGCACTATTATTCAGCACTTCTGACAAAAAAACTATTGTGTGTGTGTGTGTGTGTGTCTGTGCAGCAAAGCTACTCAGTGACACTTAAAGTAAGTCCCTCGAGAGCGTCATGTCGTCGCGTGCTTTGACACATCTGTCGCTAGCTGAGGAAGGAACACCTTTCTAGCTTTCACACAAGTCCAGAAAAATTCAGTGCACACCGTACTAAGAGAGAAAACAGAAAAGCTATGGAGAATTTTTTTTTTTTTTTTGCCGCCCATCACAAGCTCACACCGTACAGCCGTGATTATGTTTTCCTCAGACGACTTATCAAAAATAATTCTTCACTCCCCTTCCTTCCAGCCTCCAGATTGATTGCTTTGCCTTTCCTCAATAACAAACTAAATCCAGTGTGTTTGGCTTGGTGCCAGGCTACTGGAGCAGTGGCCCCCTGCTAGAGAGAAATCAGGACCGTGGCGTTGGCGTGTTCTCCCCCCTCCGATCCCTCTTACACATACCCCCTTCCATTCCCTTCTGTCTCTCCACCCCAATCATTACTCCAATCAGTTGCCCAGCTCTGTAGAATGATAATTCCCATGCCTGTGGCGATCCACTGCATTAATCATGAGGCAGTTTTTCTAGAATAACGGCCTAAACTGGCACCGGCTGTGTTCTGTGTTGTCATTTTTGCTAGGTACATTTGACCACCATTAAGGGGCTTGAACTGTTAGCGGTATGTTGTTCGGAGTTATGATTATTGTATATTTGGGGAAAAAAATGCAACTGTAATTGTGGAAAACTGTAAAACCTATCTGACAGTTAAACAGCAGCCCCGGTACCTGTATTCTTGCATTATCAGTCGACTCTGGCTCAACCATTACTGTCCACTGGAGTTGTTTCTGACCACACAATGAATATTAAGCCAGAATTCACTTGCACCAAAGCTACATCGGGGTTTTTAGTGTGGTCTCCAAAGACTCCTGACAGGATGACTAGCGCTTCTGAAAAGTTTCAATGCCATGAAAAAGTTAGTTTGTCTGTAATTTCATTAAGTAAAGTAAATGATGATTGTGACTTATAGCTCATGAAAACTATAAATCCAGTATCGCAAATCCAGTATAAGTCCAGTATCTGACTTGACAGTTTTCCAAATGATGATCATCTACACCCTCCACAAAGATGGTAAGCTACAGAATGTCATTGCCGAAAAGGCTGGCTATATCATAGTGGGACGCTAGCAAGAAGGGAAATGTCCAGCCATCCTTCCATCCATCCATCCATCCATCTTCTACTTCTTTTCTGGGGGTCCGGGCTGCAGGGGCAGCAGTTCGAGTAGAGAAGCCCAGACTTTCCTCTCCCCAGCCACCTCCACCAGCTCTTCAGGGGGGATCACCAAGGCGTTCCCAGGACAGCTGGGAGACATAGTCTCTCCAGCATGTCCTGGGTCTTCCTTGAGGTCTCCTCCCAGAGGGATGTGCCTGAAACATCTCAAGTGGGAGGCGTCCAGGAGGCATCCTGATCAGATGAACCACCTCAACTGGCTCCATTGGATGTGGAGGAGCAGCAGCTCTACTCT
>VUQH01090387.1:2710-20195 GCA_015106775.1 Etroplus canarensis | reverse complement strand
AGAGTAATTTAAAAAACAAAACAAGTGTTCAATTGGCAATTGTGAAGCCTTTCTGCAAATCTTATCTGTAAACCATTGGTAAATAAGTCACTGAGCATGATGTGAGTCATTAGTTAGAACTTGAAAATTCAATCATAGTGTAACCGTTGTGGACACAAGTAGGGCCACACCTCTTAATCACTGAATTCAGGTGCTTCATTCGGTCCCATTGCCACAAGTGTACAAAATCAAGCACTGAGCCATGCGGTCAGCCTTTACAAATATTTGTGAAAGAGTGGGTCATTCTAAAGAGGCTACTGAATTTGAGTGTGGTTTGGGGAAAATATTGGGAGCAGTTGAAGGTACTGTAATACAGTAGGATGCCACCATTGCAGCAAGTCAGTTCATGAAATTTCTTCCATCCTAGATATTCCATAATCAACTGCAAGTGATATTATTGAAAAGAGCAAGCATTCAGGAACCACAGCACCACAGAATTCAAAACCCCCCCTGATATTAACATCAGCAGAAAAACTGTGCACTGAGAGCTTCATGGTGTGGGTTTCCATTGGCTGTGTGCAAGCCTTACATTACCAAGCACAATGCTTAATGTCAGATGGAGTGGTGTAAAGCACACTACCACTGGACTCTGGAACAGTTGAAATGTATTCTTTGGAGGGACAAATAGTGCTTCTCTACATAGCAGTTAGATGGATGTGCCAGAATTTGGTGAATGTAAGGAGAATGTTACCTGCCTAACAGCACTGTGCCAGCTGTAAAATTTGGTGGATGAGGAATAATGCTATGTAATGGGGTTGTATTTCTGGGGTTAATGTGAGTCTCTTAGTTCCAATTTAGGAAAATAAATCTTAATGCTTCAGTTTATCAAGGGATTTTGGCTAATTCTATGCTTTCAGTTTTTGGAAACAGTTTGGATCTTTTCTGTTCCAGCATGACTGTGCCCCAGTGCACAAAGAAAAGTCCAAAAAGGCATGGCTGGATGAGTTTGGTGTGGAAGAACTTGAATGGCCTTCACAGAGCTCTGACCTTAACCCTAGCCAACACATTTGGGATGAACTAGAGATTACAAGCCAAGCCTTCCTGTCCAACATGAGTGTCTGACCATGCAAATGCTCTTCAGGATGAATGGGCAAAAATTCTCACAGGCACCCTTCAAAATCTTGTAGAAAGCCTTCCCATAAGAGTGGAAGCTGTTTTATCTCCAAAGGTGGGAACCAACTTCTTATTAATGCCTATGGATTTGGGTGTAATGTGTCGGTGGCCCACTACTTTTGTCCATATAGTGTGCCTGAATAAGAAAATAATCTGTGGATGCATCTGCAGTATTAAAAACCCCTAGTATTTAAATCAGCTGTGTATGTTGCTACATGAGTTTGCCATTACTGAATTAATTTAGTGCAGAAAGTGTTTCTCATGAATATACAATGCTCATACAGCATATTGCAGCTCAAATTGATGCCATTGTTACTGCCTCTTCTCTGACTCGCTCTTAATGAGGATTTAGCTAACACAATATTCAATGAGGTAAAATCCTGTCTACACAGAGAAGTAGATATCCATTAGTGAGCTCAGCAGCTGTCCTGAGGAGCTCCTAAGGTTTGGAAGCTCAGCAGAGACATTATGAGAGAAAGACATGAACAAAAACGGGAGGGAAGAGAACATCACCATCCACTTTTTATCAGCATTAATTCAATACTTGCCTGAAGTAGACTGAGGTGCTTACCGGCTCAAAATGCTAGTGTGAAGCGTTCAACAGTATGTACAGTCAATTACAGCAGACCTCAGGTTGTTCTCATAAACAATACAGCAAACATGACTAATGAGAAAAGCTGCTTGGACTGTATCACAAGCCTGGTGCAGTCCTGCGCATTCAGAGCCTCATTTCTTGGATGTTGATTCTGAAATGGATGTCAGCCAAAACACTTCAAGCCACACAGGCACAATGTAACATACTGCCAGCAACTGTGCCGACTCAGATATAATGTGCAGTGAATTATCTCTTCTTCTGTAACAAATATGCAGGTATAATGCTTCACTTGTGATCTGAGACAATATATAAAACTGTGTGATTTAATAATAGCCTCTCCTTTTCACTTCTGACATTTATGGCCACAGTTTAAATTACATGGATGGATGGATGGCCTTTGGCACCTCTGAAATATTGCCAAAGCGACTGAAAGTCAAAAGAACCCTTTATAATTTTAAGACACATACTCAAGTAATTGTAATTTTAAAAGAATAGTTACACAGCCTAGGAAATACAATCACATCTTTTAAGAAAAAGGGTCTTACCTAATATGAACCTGTCTGAGGGTGTGCTATGGATGATACAAATCATTCATTTCTGGTAAACTGTGACAGGTTACCTGGAAGTCAACTCTTTTCATGGATTCTCCTGTTTGTAGCTTGTGTAGACATACAAATTAATGGTAGTTAAAACTCCAGACTTAAATAATTTAACCAGTTGTGTGCAATGCTAATGTTCCTACTTTTTTACTTGAAAAAGTTAAAAGTGGAGATTAATTCCCTCAATTCATGTCTGTTCATTTAAAGGGGCCATACAGTGGGCAGACGATGCTTGTATTAAACATGGACAGCTTTTTATTTTTAAATCTTGGATCTTTATGATGTCAAAGAGAGCAGATATCCTTAATATGGCCATGTCAGGCACTCAGTTGTGGCTGTGATCACAGAAGTCCCACCTACCTACTGTTCAAACCTTGTATTTACAAGATGCAGATAAAGAAAGAAAATTGGCTGAAAGTAGAGGTGGATAACTTGTTTTAGACAGTGAATGAAATGAACAGCTCCACTAAGGCCCACTATAAGATAAATACTATTTTCTACTGTGAATGGTTCAAAGCTGCTCTAGCAGAATAAAAATATGGAGCTGGAAATGGACATCATTGGTCCCATTTAATTTGAAACTACAGCCAAGAGAAGCGCAACTTTGCCTTGCTCACTGTGAGCAGAGAGGAAACAGCTAATTAGCCTGATCCGTCCAAAGTAAAAACCAACAATCAAAAGCACCATCTTGTCTGTTTCATGTGTACAAAAAGGGTGCAAAAACCTAATCATTTGAGAATTTGCTTTTGTATAGATTCAACAAATGTGATGTAATAATTTTAGCAGCTTTAGAGAAAAACAGATTTGAGTTTGGCTTGCTCTCCACACTTTGTGCTAAGCAAGGTTTTTCCTTCATAGAGAAATGTTTGGCTCTCCCCAAAGAGGCTTCAGCAAATAATTCACAAGGAAAACCTTCACGTTTGAACCTCCAGTTTTATTAGGGGTGTACCAGGGATAGTCCAGAATGAAGGAGTGCCAATTTTAACCATGTTTTTTGTTTTATTTGTTAATAAATAAAAGGCAGTCAAGACTCAGTTTCATTTTAGATTTTCAGAGCATTTCAATTTCACACATCAAACAGGAGCGGCTTCATATACACACATATATAGTGTTTTAATAAAACCATATTCCTAGCATCTGTTGTAGTTATGGTTTGAAAACTGGTCCCATCAAATGAGTATATCCTGTCGTAAATCCTTTACTGACCAATCAGCATACATCAGCAGAATGCTAGTGTTTTTATAGGGTGATTGGACTTCCTAGCAAGAATAAGAATAAGAAAATTAGTAGTTTCATACCTATAGCTCTATTCACTTCTATTTATTGAGAAATATCTTGCCAACACCCTTTATATTAGTTTCAACAAAAGATAGTGAAAAGACTCTGTAGATTGGCTATAACTTTGGCCAGAAGCAAAGACAAATCACTGTAATGAACAGAAAATATGTTTTAACTGTTTTTTTCTTGGCATATTGCGATTATCTACTCAAGCATAACATATTTTATGAAATGCTAAGAAATAAAAGGAGAATGCACAGATTTCTATCAGGTCAGGTAACACAGGGTCATTACTATTACTGTACCAAGACAATATTAAGCGGGCCAATCATTTTTATGTATGCAGTAACCCCCAAAAGACCAATTGTGAGCCAGGAAAAACTCTGCAAAAGTCTTACCAGCAGCTGCTGCAGACTGGATATTAGGAAAAGAGACATGAGAGTGTTTTCAATGTTCTCGTTTAATGGCCAGCAAGAAAGCAAATAGGTTATTTCCCAAAATGTTCTAGGTCTAATACTGATTATGATACCAATAATGATGATACCAACAATGGCCTAAATGGTGTCCATAATCACTTCCTTCTTTGCTGCTTTGTTTAACAAACAGGTCAAGTGATTGATGCATGGCAAGTTAACAGAACATTGTGTGTGATCTTGGTCCTTATATGTTGAGTTTATTGGAGTCTTGGACCATTTGTAGGCTCTTAGAACAAAGTAAATCAACTCCAAATATTAATGGAATAACATCAATGCTAAGACCCCAGATGGCCCAATGACCACAACAGGGTATAATAATGTAGTTCACAGATAAGGTCAAGCAGATGCCTGATGCTATTATAAAGGAAGGACAGGGAACACACACACACACACACACACACACGCACACATTAAACAGCTGCGGGACTTTCTGCCATCTCCAGTTCCCTCTCCCTCTTAGTCTGCCTGGAGGAGCCATCAGGTACGATTAGTTCAAGCAATAATGGCTAGTGCTTAATCAGCAGGTCAATAGGCAATGTTTCGCTCCATTCCTCCCATCTTGGCCAGTGCTAATATAACACCTAATAAGAAGAGCAATCCTGAATATTGTCTGACACACACACAATAAAGCACATAAAGAGACACACACTATAAGAGAAACACTTACACTCAGCTTAATTCAAATAAAACTCCAGCTAAATTAGTTCTATCGCTACACTTTTAGCACACTCTTTATGCATTTGTTGTGTTATTTGGAGAAAAGGCACAGGTATAAATAAGATGAAGCATTACATAAACACAATAAACTTGTTGTATTATCCCTACAGGCTTGCAACAGAGTGTAAAGTTCATTAAGTCAGGTTAATGCTAATCTTTGGCTGTGTGCAAGAAGGAAATGGGTTTTTAAGACTGCAGGCAAGAGGAACATCTGTTTGCAAAGACTAATCCTAATTTAGGTAGATGCTGCTGCTATTCAGTCTTTATTAAAGGCATGCAGAGCTCTGCCTCCTCTTACATGGCACACACAGTTGCCGGTTGGTGGATGGTGTAAGTGTTCAGGCAGGGCGGTGGGTAATCTCACCGCCACATGCTGTGAGATCAGCCACAGAACAGGAAGCTGTTCTGACCATTTGACCAGAAATGGGACAGAATTAACACTGCAATTACGAAAAGAGCTCAAAACAGGATACTTGAATGGTACAGTGAGCTGCTTCTTCATACAAATGCAAATGCCTGTTTTTCCAGTTTAAACTAGTATCACATCCTGTCATACATCTTCACAATAATTGCATTTGTGAATGACATAATCAGTGGTGCCTTTTCAAATCCATATGGGGGACATGTATAGACTTGGCAGTACAGTCATTTTATTCAAGGTAATTTATTATGACACTGATTTTAAAATTTTTCTTATAAGAAGCAATATCAATCATAAATGTTGATTACAAATCATCAACTACATCAAAGAAAAAAACAGTGCATCCTTACATTTTATCTTCAGCTTTAACCAGATAATTTCCTTTCACTTTGTGAGGACTAAACTGCATTGATCCAAAAGATCATTTTAATGAAATTATCAATCTCAGTTGTGGAAAAAGGTTAAACCAATAGGACATCTTTCTCCAAAACCCTTGCCCAAGGACAGTACTTCACATTATAATGGTAGTTGCTGTTTAGGTACATGAATTGCAGAAAAATTTAAAGAACGGAACAATTACACCACATACTCATTCCACCACGATGCACAACAGAACGCCACAGGAAATCATTCCTACCTGTGACCATCAAACTTTTTAATTTCTCCCTGTGACTCCATTACAGTTTCTTACTGTATATATATTACATATTATGCACAGTGTTTAACTTGGAGTTATTCATGTCACATACTGCAATTCATACAGACAGGTTTATTTATTTTGATCAATTTATATATATTTATATCTAACTGAGCATCTGTAACACGATGCAATTTCCTCCCAGGGATTAATAAAGTATTCTGATTCTGAATATTGTTTTTGTTCTTTTATGTTGTGAGCTTATAATTCACAAGGTAGCAAAACATGCTAGTCTACAACCTGTATCTCACCTATTCCTCTCTGTATAAAGATTTAGTTGACAAAGTCACTAGGCTACATTTTAGCTGGATGCTACAGTACATTTTTTAAACCCAGACCGATCAAATGAGGACACTGCAGCACATTCATTTGACCTGGCGCTTTAAAAGACATAGAAAGAGATTTGTACATGCTCCTAGTGCCTTGTGTTACATTTTCTTGTTCAATAAACATGATGAAGGATGAGAATAAAGTGGAATAACTAGTCATACTCATGTGGATGATAAATGGCAGCTTAGTAGAAGCACTGCTAAAAATATGATGGTTAGTACCACTGCAATAACAACTACCTCTGAAATGATGCTGTTGTTTCTGTATTTGTTTATAATACTAACAATAAAAATGATAGGGATGTATTTCATGTGTTTTTTTTGTTTTTTTACAAATTATAACATGCTGTTTACTTGACAACATGAGCTGCAGCTGTTGATGTCTCGTCACACCAGTGTTTTCACATTTTTTTTCATGTTTATATTATATAGTGTAATAAGTTACACCTTCCCCTCACAAGCAAAAGGTCCCTGGTTCAATTCCAGGTGGAGACATAAGTCCCTCTCACCATGGAGGGTTGCGTCAGGAAGGTCACCCGATACAAAACCTCCACCAAATTACTAATGTGGATTAATCCGCTATAGCAAGATGGTTGAGACTTGCTACAGATAACGATTCATCATAGTGACCATCAAGTTTTTGTCAAAGATCAACTATTGGTGAACGAAGTTTAGAAGCAGATTGCTTAAACAGTCTTTGCCACACTGCGTTGTTACATTGCTTTGTTAAAAATAAATGCAGACATCCTATGCAGCATGCTGAATTTAAACAATGACCACAAATTTCAATTATTTTTTAAAAAGAGCACATTAAAGAGTTTAAATCCCTTTGACATGATTTAAAAACTGTTAGCTACAAACAAAAAGTAGGAATGAAAAAAGTGTCGGTGTGATACACTCAGTGACAATGAAAGAAAGTTTAGGAACAAAAGACCGCTGGTTATCTTCTCAGGGACTGCATGTCATCTCTCAATAGCTGGGGTTGTTGCGCTTTAGCTGTAAAAATTTTCAGCTTAACAAGGTCAGAGCACACTTTTTTCCTTTTGTATGAGACAATAAGATGTTCCTTGCAAAAGCTGCTTAAATGCAGAGATGTAAGCATGAAAACAACAATCAGAGAAGAAACAGAGGAGGAGTCGTCAGTCTCAGCGAAATCTCTTATCTTCTCCTATGTTGGCAGTTAGGCTAATAAGACAATGACTAAGGAATATGATTAGTCAAAGAGAGCCATAGATAAAAGGCTGCATGTGATAAGCTTCTGACCTGTGCTGAGGCTATAGCAGCACTCTGACTTCAGCATCACTCCTCATCATTGCTTATGGATGGGGGCTGTAGTAAATATTTGAATTAAGGCACACTAAAGGGGGAACATTATTACTGTAAATTAATAATGAATAACTCTTGTTTTGCACATTATTAACATAAAATAAATCATTTTTAAGCGAGAGGTAATTTTATATGCTCTTCAATTCTGGTTGAGTTTGTGCATTTGTGTGTGTGTGTCTTTTTTTTTCCATCAGTGTTTAGTCCTGGCCTGGTCACAGAAATGGTTTAGGTTGGCTTAGATGAGGTGATGATAACAGTTAAGCCTCTCACACACACTGGAGCCATGCCAGTGTGAGCCACATTGTGCGATACATTTTGAATTTGTGTAAGATGCTATCAGAGTGCCATTGAGCCTATTGACTCCTAATTAACCATCTTTGCTTTCAAACAAGATGGTAATCCAGCTGTAATTAGAGACGGTATGCCACACGCGTTGCAGCCCCCGCAGCATTCTGCTTACAGTGATGAAAAGGAATGAAAGAAGGCTGCCTTGGAGTAAACAAATGAACAAGGCCGCAGGAGGAGAAACAAAGACAGTGAGAGGTGGTCAATGCAATCTACTGTAGCTTACAGGCAAACAGGGTAATGGGGACAGTGAATAGGTGGGTACACAAGACACAAAGACATGCTGAAGGCAGAGTATGGGTATAAAATGTTTAATGAGAGGTGTACAGAGGCCTGGCTGCAGTGCAGGAAATAAAAACAGGAGAGGACCGCGTTTCATGCTTTACATTTTATTAACTAGTTACAACACAGCAGTGGGAACAGAAGTGAGGATGGGGAGCAGGGGTGATGTTTACCATATGATAAGCTTGATGAAGATATTTCCAGTGACATCAGCTGTGCGGTGGAGGCCAGAGAGTATATTAAAGCACATGAAGTTATGGGTAAAGAAACCAAGATGAAGCTATGACATCATTTTACGCATTCAACTTTACAAACTAATGGAGGGAAAGGACATGGCCACTTGTCTCCAAACAGGCGCGCACAAATCACGCACGCACACGAACTCCCAGCGTGCTAAGTAGTTCCTCTGCCCACCGTGTATCGTCCACAGTGGGTTTGCAATGATTGCAACATGGTGCAGACCGGCTGCAGTGGCCGACAGGAATATTATGTCATTTTGGAGAGCGAGCCGAGCGCATTTTGGGCTCCGTAACCCGCTCATCATTTGACGAGATGTGGGAGGCGACGGCTCGGCTCATGGCAGACCCCCCCCCTCCGCCCCCCTTTCTCTCCCAACCTGCATCACATCATCATCATCACCATCATCCGCACCAAGATTGATACTCACCACATACGCTTCCTGGGTGGAAGACAATGTTCTTTGTTGGAGGCGGTCACCCCCAGAGCCAGCTGCATAACAGTAATGTATTTCTGGTAATTCACCATGGTACTGTCCACCGCTACTAAAAATCCAACCCAAAGAAAAGCACAGGTGATCATATACTTCTTTATTCCCTGGCATCCGCCTCCGCTGCGTCTTCTACGCTCAGCATCACAACGCCATTTCCAGCGCTGAAGGACTGACAGTGAAAACACTCCCCAAGGAGCTGAGCGAAAGGTGCCGTACCGCTGCGACCCATGTCTGCAATGACACTCTGACCGTGTTTTAGCGCTGGCAAACACACCGCCGATCCATCCGACCTGTGATTTTTAGTGCTGTTTTAATGACTACGGTCAGGATCTGGGCATTATCTCCTTCCTCCTGCCTCCTCCTTCCTGCCCAGGGTTGGAAACACTCTCTTAAAAAACGCTGCAGCGTCCAGGCGTCCGTGTGTGTGAGGTAGGGGAGAGAGTGTGTGTATAGTGTAGTCAGAGGGGAGCGACTGGGAGGGAGGGAAGAAGGGAGAGGAGAGGACGGGGGGAGGGGGGGGTGCTCGGTTGTAGCATCTGTTTGGGAAGTCGAAAGTTTGGATTTAATTACTTGTTAAGGGTCGCTTTTCTTTTGGAGAATCAGTACCTTTGTGTTGCGTAATACTTCCGGGAAGCGGTAATGACTTACAGGGCCGTAACTAGAAAATCAGAGCTCCCTGGACACCCTCCCTCCCCTAATAAATTAATGGAGGCTGAATTGCATTTTTGTTTCTTCAGTGTCAGAGCTCTGGTTTGCTGGATAACTACCCGGCAAACATGGTTGAAACCACGACGCTGCCTACCTTGTCAAAATTGGTCACGGTGCGGCATCAAAAAATTAACTGTGGACAGTCATGTTAGCCCCGATTCTTTTATTGTAAGCCCAAGAACAAAACTGGAGGAATGTTCCATTCATATACAAAATATTTATTGTGATCACAGGTAAAATATAGCAGCGCTGGACTCAAAGTGGCAAAAGCTCTCGCAAGAACTTGGCCAGAAAGAGCCTCAATTACAGGAAACAATTCACATTTATCTTCTTAGGCTGGGCCTTGCCCTGTATAGAGGTTAACTTGCACACAACTGTTTGTAATTGGCCACCTATTGTTGAAGTGGACAGGCCAGCCACTGTCCATGTCTTGTTCTTGGAATGTGATAAACAATGTGTGTGAGTGTTGATTTCAGGCGCGTATCTAACACAACAAAAATAGTAAAGACAAAATATAGCCTGTCCCCCAGCATACAAACCAGTTCTGACCAGTTATGTTATCTTATAGTTCTGGAACATACAAGGACATATTTTACATACAGTGAGCTCAATGAGAAGTACAAAGTGAGTTCAGTGTGAGAAACTCAGAATAAGGATAACTGATGTCCAAAAACAAGGCCAGTTATAACAGTCGGATGCTTTTGTTTCAACACAGAGAAGCAGTTGGGTCAGACAGGCTCTTACAGAGAAAAAATGAAGCTGGTTGTGAACACACATCCACACGTCTTCTCTTACAGCAGCCTGTCTTTTAAAAAAAAAAAAAACAATAAACGCTCTGAAGCAGTTCATGGTTATGCACGCCTAAATTCCATCTCATTTTTTTCCACGGTGAACTTAATGCAACAGAGCATTAGAATTATCGCTTCTTTGCCCCTGATGTCAGTGTTATAAACCTGAGAATGCAATGTGTTAGTGAGTAAAAAAGTTTTTTTTAAAAAAGGCTTTAATCTAATCAATAAAGACCCAGATAAAAAATAGCTATATATATATATTAAGAGGGTCATAATCAGAAGGGTGAAAAACAGGTTGAAATAGCATCCATGAAAGATATGTAGGCAACGTGGAGGTCACATGTGCGACGTCAGTTCTACTGTTTTTTAAACATGACTAGATGTCCTGAAAAAACTGCTATACAAAATTGATTTAACGTCGAAATTTCTGCTGGGTAGGCATGTGTCCATCAGTTTTATTGCAATTTAAAGTAAACAAACAACCATACACATAAACAAAGAAAACACCCACATGAGCAGACTTATATAGGTGTTGTAACTTATCACAAAAACTGTGAACATAAGGCTCTGTATGGACCAACTATGCACGCACCATTCAGGCAGACTTTTAAAAAGTATAACAGGAATGTCTACTCATCCATGGTGGAGTCCACAACCAAGTATAATCCCTGTATTACTGAATAAATTATGACATATGGGAAACATGTGACATCCAGATAAGCTTATATTCCACTAAAGAGATGAAAAACAGAAGCTGATTTATTCAGCAGATTGTGTATATGGCTACACTGTCACACACCAATGGCAATACAACTTGGGGCTCAGTGTCTTGCCCTAGGAAATTTTGACATGTGGACAGGAAGACCGCCAACCCTCTGCTTACTGGACGATCTGCTCCACCTCCTGAGTCTCAGCCACCCCTCAGGAGCAGTGGAAGCGCTCAAACAGAAATGCCATATTTTCATTATGCTTTAGGTCTGACTGACCGCAAATAGTTAGGACCCACTGTTTGAGGATATTGTGATGCACGCCCTGTACTTCTGAAATGATTTACTGGAAAAGCAGTGCTACTAATAAGCTAGCTCATAATATCAAATAACAGTTAAAAAAAAAAAAAAGAAGCGTACAATGATTTGCATGTGCCTTGCTGATTTTCTGACCATTCGGTGAAAACTTAAGCAAACTTTGGATGGGAGCCTGCTGTTATTACACTGAACAGAGGCATCATTCACAAAATCAGTGTGAATGTAAAATGAATGTAACCATTAATAAGGGAGATTTTAATGTGCCTTGGTGATTACTCTGAACTTATAAAGACAAACCATTCGCTTAGGTTACTGTACGTTGGATGGGAGATGGTAAACCTTCTCTGGCATATCAATTTTCTTTGTGCTCACAGCCATTTACATCTGACACAGATTAGCAGATAGTAACAAGTTACTGTCAGTGAGTAATTTAACTTGACAGTTTGTTGGAAGTCTATCACATAACATAAAGACAGACACCACAGTGAATCACACTCAGTGGTAATTTTTGGTTTTCAGTACAGTTTTCAGTCTTTGGGCTCTAGGAAGAAATTGAGCACCCAAAGGCAACACAAGCAGGCTAACCCAGCTAAGAAAAGCCACACTTTCAAAAACACACACACTTTTCCTTTATACTGCATACAGTGGGAAGACACAGAGGAAGCACCCATCTGTAGTAGCTGCCACAGAGTCACAGTCACTCATAATAATCAGTACACAGTTGGTAAGCAAGAATGAAAATGACATCAAACCAACAGTTCTGTGTCTGCTTAATAAGCACATAAAGTACCTGAAGACCCAGCTATTCAGTACAGTATCAGACAGTGTGAACTAATTTTATTGGACTTTTTCACCAGCGACACCCCTCATATTTATTTTATTGAGCTTCTTCCTAGAGAATTATTACTCTGACTTCTATTTCCATCACTGGGATATGAATTCCTTGAACTCATACCTGTTACAACCACATTATTTTTAACTGCCTTTTCCCCACATGTACATAATTCCAGCCAGCCATTCAAAAGAATTTATGGCTTATCTACTTTTTTGTTTTATTAGAGAGTTTGAGAAACTTTTTTTGTTTGTTGGTGATGTCCAATAGCTGAAAGAACAATAATGTTAAGTTTTTTGCGATTCATTTGGCGGCATTTATTTTTTTAAAGTAATTTCTTCCCTCAGTTTAATGCATGTTTCGGTTTTATGATTATGTTTGTGTCTGTGTGGTCATAGTAGCTCTTCTTCAGTGCAGTGCCCACACCACCTGTCATTAGCAGCAAACAGACACTGGCACATTGTTTTTTAGTCAATAGACTGACACAGAGGTGCCGTTCTAAGCTTGAGAGTAAGTCGATTAGTCTAGACTTTGAAGTCTTAGAGGAGAGAGCCGCTTTCTCACATGAGTTTGTGAATTGCGCTCCCATGCTCACTAGACCATATATAAACAAAGATGTTAACAACACTAAAAGATAAATAGAAACGTGGGGTATATGCTGCGAGCAATGTAGTCCTACAACATATAAAAGGACTGATATAATCATTGTGTCATAAAGGCATTATCTAATTTCTTAATTTAAAAACTGAATGAAAACCAACTTCAGCAACTGTTATGTCATCCAGAGGATATCCACCATACAGCTAAACAGACAGAGCATGACACTAACACTGCCTGTGTCAGGGGAACAAATCCCTCAGTGGCCGACGCTGCTAAAAATGTTCGCACCCATGATGTGGTATTTTCTATTCATTAAAGTATCCTTATTTACTGAACTGACAGTGTGAAACTCCTTGGCAAGTACAGGGTGAGATTGCAGGTGTAACTACACACTGTGCAGATATGGAAAAATTAACATCTTGTTAGATTAAGTCTTAAGAGAAAAAACAACGAAAAAGTATCCCCCCTTCAAAAGCAAATGTTTATAAAGGGTAGGATATTTTAGAAATAACAGAATTTACAGCAAAGCTAATAAACTAAAAAAGAACATCAGGCTTATTCAGAAATGTAAAACAGCCCTTTTGGTGGTTGCCAGCTAGTTACTTCTGGGTGACTGCAAGCAGAAAAGCCTTCAGGGTATTAAAGGAACCTAAATTCACCCAGTGCTCATATGTCCATAAAAACATCCATCCAGTACCTGCTAGTGAAAAGGCTCCAGTGTGCATGAAGTAAATATGATTCTGTTTAGCAGCTCAAAGACACTCTGATTTTTGGTGTTATTTTAAATTCAACACTCAAAGGGTTGATGATTTTGGTTTCCGCTGACTGTTGTTAGGTAGTTTTGTTCTAAAAAAAAATTACACAGTGTGTGTCAGTAAAGATTTTTTAAGAAGAATATGTCAGTCATCAAGATCTAATGTATGATTTAAGTGTTCCTTTCATTTTTTTTTGAGCAGTATGCATAAAATGCACCCACAAAGACTCAAAAACAAACCTAGTTTCTGGGGCTGACAAAATATACATTAAAGACTCAGTGCAGCTCAGATATCACTTCACAAGCACGGAGTGCAGCCCCAAATGCAAATGACATATTTACTGACAATGATGCAATGAGCTAAACCAGAAGCTGCGGTTTGGGGCTCAGTGAGGATCGAGCCTGCAGATCGCCCAATACCTTTGAAGTAGAGTGATGTTGGAAAACAGAATCAGAATCAGAATATTTCATTAATCCCAGGGGGGAAATTGTTCACATTTCAGATGTTCTTAATCTGATTCAAGTAATTTTTAAGTCAATATATTTCAAACTGAGTAATTTAAAGGCCAACACAATACATGTATGAGGAAAAACCCAATGTTTTACACCACAATTTTATTTATCTCTATAGAAAAAAAATTATTAACACCTAATTTTAGAAGTATATATTTTCCCAATAATTACATTAAATAGTACATTTTATACATAAAAAAGCTGTAATGTGTAATTAAGTTAGTTTTTTTTAGTTTGCTTTTTTGGAGGGAATATAACACTTAAGATGTGAGGTTAAAGTAACAATTTTAATTTGAAATAAAAATCATTGCCATATATGGAGCTCAAGTAGAATTTAGCTTGTTCTGAAAGTATGTGGATTAAATTGTGGGTAAATAGAAAATAGCACAAACAGTAATTTAATAATAATAATTTGCCACTGATCCCTCACTGTAGATTTTAGACCCTGTAGGATAATTCAGTTTTCTCATATATAAAATTTCTACATTAAATCCCGGCTGCTTGCTGGCAATAATGTCAAGAATCCCTGTTTGTAGCATCTTGAATCCTGTCAACAGTCAACTAATACACCGATAATAGAATCATCAGAGTAGAGTTGCGTTCCAACAAACCTACCAGCAAAGCACTGTGTCACCTCCCATTGACTAGGATGCCACTCAGATAACTCCCCTGATTAATCAGACACTATGCGTCATCATTAGCAGGCATGTAAGACACAGCAGGCATCAAAGGATGGGAAAACTACTGAGGATACACACATTACCATAGTATATAACTCTCTTTATGCTCTCTCTCTGTCTTTTGTGTTTATGTACACAACAATGAGTATGTATGGAAACCAGTGGTAGTGTGTCAGTGGGGAAGCACTAACACAGCAGTGGGTCAGTGGCTGTGCTGCAGTCTTAAGCCCACCGCATTTCCATGCACACTCCACTGCAGCACTTTGATTTCACACTGGCATCCCCCCACTGCATCTCCACAGAGGAGTCTTCCCCATCATTACCCTTCTCACATGAGAACCCACTGCTGACATCTCTTATTGTGCGTTGCACACTCATACACACACCAACTCCGGCATGCTCACACAGACACACACAGCTACACGTGTGAGCTAAAAACACACTAAAGTACGTTTTTTTTAGCAAGTAAATAGGACAGATGGGGCTGCCCTTCTTTCTTGTGTCCTTACACTTGCTTGTCCACTTCTTTCCGTACAGCAGAGTCAGAGCTGGTTTGTAGGACTCGGAGGCTGCTCCCAGAGGAGACAAACCTGGACCAAAGCCCTAAGAACCACCACCGCTGTAACACTGTGATTTATTACTTTTGCACCAACAAAGAGGAGTTCACAGAGAAAGTCCTCTTCACATGAATGCACTGCACCAAGAAGACCAAGAGTAATGAAACACTCACACACGCAGTCACACCTCAGTGCTGTCGCAGTGCTTTCTCTCTATGTGCTGTGAGGTGAGTCATCAGCACAGAGAAGCATAACCTCACAGATCCAGCTAATCTCTACACTCCTCCTCCACCTTCTCCTCATCCTTCCAGCATCTCATTTTCTCCACTTATGGATGAAAGCATGATGACTTACATCATCACTGCTGGCTTACATATGGATATAAGGCCTCATATCCAAACACACGACCTACACATCCTAGGAAATCACTTCATTTTTATTTTCTGATGGGGAATATGATATATGCAGGTTTTTAAAAGAACCTAATAAAAGGTTACATTTTAGTATGGCTTAAGAAACCTTTCACACTCAGATGACTGTTTAAGATGTTTTAGATGTTAGTTTCAAAAAGAACAATAGCCCCATAGGGTAAACAGTCTGGCAACCAGGGGCCTTTAAACTGGATTCCGTAAAATTCACATCAGTTCCTGCACCTGCCCCATGGATACACACAGGTTCTTTATGCTCTTAAAGACAGAAGCCCAGAGATGTGATTAAATGCTGCATGTTCACTCTCAGTCAGCAGGATCCTGACCAGAGGCACAAAAAGTAATAAACACAGTGCCTCTTTGAACCCACACAGCTGACAATCAATCTGCTCTTCTGCTGTGGATCAGAGAAAGTGTGCAGAGAATAAAGGTTAAAAAAACCCACATGACTTCGTGCAGTTCTAACAAGAGGAAGATATTCCCAGGTTGCCTCCGCATTTGTAACAAGCCAGGCAGCAGTCATGCTTCATGCTGTCACGCAGGGACACATACTGGCACACAATTTTTGAAGCCAAGCATCCATCACTTGGGGCGGTTTCTGTCCTACTTCTTCAAAAAGTGAATAAACAAAAGATTAGGCTTTTTACCCTGATATACATGCAGATAGCACTGCCCAACAGTTGACTTGCCAACTGTGATAACATTAGCATTAAAAAAAAACAACAAGAGCAGCAGAAACAATTCTTTCCGAAAACCTGCAGATACATTTGAGAGACATCAGTTTCCAAGGAGCATCTTCACATACAACTACACTGAAGAGAGTCTGGTGAATGTACAAACAAAGCACGAAACTGTGAAATTAAATTTTAAGAAGACTTACATTGGCTTGTAGGCGTACATCATCTCCTGTGGAGGCTCTGTGACCATTCTGGCTATGTGTGCTGTTACGCTGTTTAGTGTGTTGGTTTGTTTCTGTCAGCCTGTCTGTGTGTGTATGTGTGTGTCAGTGCCTAGGGCCAAACCACTGGGATAGCTGTCTCCATGCTGACTTAGCTGTCATACATTAAAAAGAAACGACCCAGGGAGCATATCAGCTTGTCTGTCCCATCACTTGAGGCATCACAAAACTCCCCACCCAATCCACACTACCTCTCAAACACATACACACACTATGACATATTTCCTACCCCGCCCCCACCACTGTGTAAGCAGGGCCAAGGGTGCTCTCCAGAGGTCCACGCTCACCCAGAAAGACACCATCACCCAGTCACAATGCATTCAGAAGGGCTGACACACACAGTGACAAAAACAGCCTCGCAGGACTTTGCCTATCAGACTTCTCTGGTCCCTCTCTTACATACAAAAAAATAAACTCAGCAGAGGTCATTTTACGCTCCTTCTGTTTCAGTGCTCCATCACTTAGATTATTCCAAATGAAATTCCCTAATTTGATGTTATAACACTGTGAACATAAACTGAGAGGAGTACCATTGCTAGGACTACTATTGTGATTTGTGCTAGTCACTTCAATCCTATATATGTATATGTGTGTGTGTGTGTGTGTGTGTGTGTGTGTGTGTATATATATATATATATATATATATATATATATATATATATATATATATATATATATATATATTTAATTTT
>VUQH01090386.1:0-11420 GCA_015106775.1 Etroplus canarensis | reverse complement strand
ATAGTTTTGATGGCTTCAGTGAGAATCTACAATTTAAATAGTCATGAAAATAAAGAAAAACCATTAAATGAGAAGGTGTGCCCAAACTTTTGACTGGTAGTATATATATATATATATATATATATATATATATATATATATATATATATATATATAAATAAATGTCATATAAATGTTTTATTTAATATTACACAGTATGTACAGATGCCTGACTAAAGGGAAAAATCCTAAAGTGTATTATTAAGTTGCTGGGCCAAGACATGCCATCAAAAGGTTGACGTTGATTTTTTGAGTGTTTAGAAATCTATTTTTCCATCATTTGGATGTTTTAATAGTGATGGGGGAGAGCACTATCAAATACTACGTTCAGACCAAATATGTAAGTTACATACATACCATCTATGCAACTATGCAAATCAGTGGCAACTGATTTGAACATGCATTTGCACAAGTTGAAAATATTTAAATTTTACTGATAGAAACTGAAGAAAAAAAATGAGTGGGCTTTGAAAAACAAAAATGTAGGATTTTCTGTTAAGTTTAGAAAATGTAAATGATAACTGATGTCAGCTATTGGTTGCACTTTGGAAGGAAGCACAGTTAGATTCATAAGTGCTTGGACAATGATACTTTTTTCCTTCTCTTTCTTTTTATTTTCTTTATTTGTAATTTGCCTCTGTACACCACCACAGTCAATTTTAAATCAAACAGTCAAAATGTGATTGATATGCAGACTTTCAGCATTAATTTAAGGGGTTTATTTAAAGTTGGCTAGGTGTTGTGAAGGGGTTTTTCTTAACCAAGGAAATAATTCTGCGTTCATCTACTTTAGCTGTTTTGGTCTTCCAGGTCTTTCGGTGTTGCTGAGCTGACAAATAGATTACTTCCCTTTAAGAATGTTCCAGATTCTTGATTAGGCAATTCCTGAAGTTTTGCCATTTCGCTGATAGGTCTAATTTGTTTTTGTTTTCAGCCCAATCATGGCCTTCTTCACTTGAATTGATATATCTTTAGACCTCCCATTGAGAGTTTAGGTGAACAGTTACCAATTGCAAGTTCACTGAGAATCAGCTCCAGATCTTTAATCTGCTTAGTTTGTAATGAATTAACAAGAGAACAGACCTCAGCAGGCCATGAAACGGCTTGTCAAGCAGTTGTCCAATTACTTTTGAGCTCCTAAAAATGGAATGCTAGACATAAAAATGGTTAAAATTCTTAAAAGGTTAATGCAATTCTTTTGTCAAACCCCTGGAATTAAAGCTGAAGTTCTGCGCTTCAGCTTAGATTAGTTTTGAGATTAGGTTTTTTCTTTTAATTAATCACCTTAGTGTGGTTTACTACTTATTAATGCTTATTAATGTTAGATTAGCATCACTCCACATTTATGTTTAGTGTAAATGCTGGCTACATGCCATGATTTGCTATTTTTTCTAGATCCAGGCAGCAGTCTGATTAATAATTTATTTCATGCAATCACTGGTGTCAGTTGTATTTAGAGTGTTTCACTAATTGCCTCCCATGGAGCTTATTTTTCCACTGTGCAGTGGTTCTGTTATTCCACAAAGTGGAGTCAATAAAAGTCACTCAGTGTGCAAAATGACTAAATGGAAGAAATTCCAGCATCCGCTTTACAACAGTAAAGCTAAGTCCTAAAATAACAAAGAACCCCAGTTGGTGCCAAGCAAAGATATTCCTTCATTTTCAGTTGGCAAAACCCTCTGTTGGCAGGAATAATAACAAATTGTACCAAAGAAAGAAAAAGTGGTATATTATAATTAAAAGCCACAGGACATTAGAGTAGATGGGTCTAAAAACGTGGAGTTTTTCACAGGAAACTGTGGTTTGTTGGTTGTTTTCCTGCACTCAGATAAATTGATGTTTTATTGAGAGTGGCATCTACCAGAGATCACAAATCCAATATTAATGCTTAATATGTCATCAGTCACACACCAATTTGTCAGGGTCTTTGAAGTAGTCAGAATGATTTTCTGTGATCTTTGCTTCTAATCATGAGACACTGTGACATAAAGTCCCTGGTGTGTCTTTGCTTTAAGACATCAAGAGACACTTGACTCCTTTTTTGCCCATGAGAAATAATGCTCTTCTTGGTAGAAAAATACAGTACAGAATATGTTTAAAAGTCTAACATTGAACATGAGGAATTTGCTAGTCTACTGACATTAAGGTTTCTGAAAACTCATAAAGCAACAGTCTGTAGAAGCTGCTGTTTTAGTGCTATTATTTTATAATTTCATGCCTTTTGCTCAACTATAACAAGTCCCTGAAAAAAAGATGTAAGTTCAAGCAGTGGAAAAGAACAGGTGCTACACTGCAGCGAGTAGAAGAATGAGTGTCGCTGATGAGAGGTAATTGATATGAAGTGCCACAATTTTGCAGACTTTTGCTGTAAGATATTGAGCCATGCTACCTCTCACAGGTTATACTTAAAAACCCATCATTTGAAATAATTTCTACAAGCGAAATACAGCCTGAAGGTAGCTTTCATCTGCAGCGTAGATGGCATACTTTTAATTCAACACTGCCTACACTAATCAGTGACATTATTAAATGAATGGGTCCTCAAAATCATAAATATAAAAAATATAACAGTAAAATGCAACAGCTTTAATCTTGTAAAATCTGAAGTATTTATTTTACCACTGAATTCATGATCGTCAAGCAGTAAAATAAACATATTAACTGGAGTCAGTAAACTTATTTTATAGATTGTTGCTGCTGTTGAGTTCTAACTTGATGGCTGCACATTAGAGCTCTGAAACTGTAACTGAAACTCTGAAATTGAATTTTTTGTGCCTGCAAATCTAAATGGTCAATTTTCTAATCTGTGCTCCATTTACTGCAGTTCCCCGATTTTTAAAGAGAACTGGCAGACGATTACCAAACTCAAACATCTGTAAATTTTCTGCAACACCAACTGAATGTATATAGCGATAATGTGATGCACATGGTTTGTGCTGCTGTAATTTCATAGCTAGCCATTGTTCTATGATATTAGTAAGATATGACTTGCAAATACACTCACCAACCACTTCATTTAGTACACCTTGCTAGTACCATATTGGACCCACTGTGCCTTTAGAAATGTCTTAACTCTTCGTGGCATAGATTCAACATGGTGCTGGAAACATTCCTCAGAGATTTTGGTCCATAATGACATGACAGCATCACACAGTTGCTGCAGATTTGTTGGCTGCACAGCCATGATGTGAATCTTTTGTTTCACCTCATCCTAACCAGCCATTTGGGTACAGTGAACTCATTGTCATGTTCAAGGCACTAGTTTGAGATGGTTTGAGCTTTATGACGTGGCACATTATTCTGTTGAAAGTAGCCAGAAGATGGGTACACTGTGGTCATAAAGGGATGGACATGGTCTACAACAATACCCAGGTAGGCTGAAGTGTTTAAAAAAGGTTCAGTTTGTACTAAGGGGTCCAAAGTACCAAGAAAATATCCCCCACAGCATTACACCACCAGCAGCCTAAGCCATTGATACAAGGAAGGGTGGAGCCAGGCTTTCATGTTGTTTATGCCAAATTCTGACCCTACCATCTGAATGCTACTTCAGAAATCAAGGCTCATCAGACCAAGCAGCATTTTTCAAAGCTTCTATTGTCCAATTTTGGTGAGCCCATGCAAACTGTAGCCTCACTTTCCTGTTCTTAGTACACAGGATTGGAACCTGGTGTGCTCTTCGGCTGCTGCAACCCATTTGCTTTATGGTGCAATGTGTTGCGTGTTCACAGCTGATCTTCTGCATACCTTGGATGTAATGAGTGATATTTGAGTTACTGTTGCCTTCCTATCAAATCAAAGCAGTCTGGCCATTCTCCTCAGACCCCTGGCATCAGCAAGGCAGTTTCACCAAGAGAACTGTCATTCACTGGATATTTTCCTTTCTTCTATGGACCATTGTCTGTAAACACTATAGATGGTTGTGGGGAAAAATCCCAGTTTATCAGCAATTTCTTAGATCCTCAGATTAGTCTATCTGACACCAACCACCATGCCACATTTAAAGTCACTTAAAACACGTTTCTTCCTCAAACTGATACTCAGATGTGATTTACTGATGAAGTATTTGTGTTAACGAGCAGCTATAACTGCACAGCAGAGAATCTACATACCACTTAAACTATACTGTAAATCAGTGAAAACATGGCACTTCCATCTGATTTTAAGCTGAAACATTGAAAATAACCTGTTTCAGACCAGGTTATATGGTTGTCATAAGTTCCTCTGGCAATATAGCCGTTAACCCTTTATTCTCGCTTCATGGTACACACCATTGGTCTTAATTTGTTTTGTGCTTAATGTAACTTAACTATATTATTTTTAACGTTAAATGGTCACTAAACACTGTATCTAAAGAAACCTGATTGGCAGTATCATCATGATGACAAAATGAAAGACCTTTGGAAAATCACCTAAAGAAGAGTTAAGCAACTTTTTAAATTTTAAATGCTTCCAACTGCAAGTTCCTCATAAACACATCTTGCTTGAGGTGTTTTGTGTGCACGATAGTTGTACATTTACTCGAGGGTTTATTCTTTTTAGATAATTATCTTGTGCTGGTGTGCAGAGGCCTCATTTGGCATCATTGCCTGCAGCTGCTGTAATTTCTTAAACTTTAAATACACTATTTTAAAATAACTTTGAGCTGCTTGCTGAGTTTGAGTTGTGAAATGAGACTCAATCCGTCCATTTCTCATGTGTTATTATCCAAAGTAAAACTGCCATCAAACAAGACAAACACTTGAAAAAAAGCTGTGCACTGCTGACCCTAAAGCTGGCATAAATTTTATTTTATTTTTATATTTTAACTAAATATACTTATACTGTTTCTATGCATAACCACAGAGGTTGTGCAGCAACCCTAAATCTAAGCCTTAACAACACTTTAAACAAAAAAATAAAAGAAAACTTTCATCACACATTTTGTTCCGCTTGTACAGTATAAATCAATGTTCATATGATAGTCCCTTGCTCATTGCTGAAGCCTATTGGCTGTTTTCAACATTAATATTATTTTCCCTTTTCAAGGAAATTTTCTTTTTTCTGAAAACCTTTTTCACGCTTGTCCCTGAAATGATTCATTAAGCTGTTTTCAACTGAAAAAAAGAGAATTTCTGGTAAATGAAACTTTTTTTCCATTCTGTTTGTGTGCATAAGAAGTTCATTTTGTTTCTTTGCTCGTTTGTCCAAGAATAAAAAAGTAAAAATTAAATGTCTCCTCAACAGAGGAAATCAAATCCATTGCCTGTTTTTGGAAGCCCTGTAAAACCATTAGTTCTATCTGTGTGCCGCAATGGTGCCCCTCCCTATGTCCTCTAGGCTCAGGGCACTTTTCAGCCTGTGCAGATGGCTGTGGATGCCAGCATCCTGGACAGCAGCTGTGTTGTCAAAGCACTAAGAGTCATGCAGCCAAAATTTAGTGTCCTTGTCCAATAAACCTGACTCCAACCCAGATTGGATGAAAATCTATAGCTGCAACAACACTTGAAATGCATTTAATGACCTTGTAAAGACTCTAAGCTAAATTAGAAAGCAAGTTTAAGAACATGCTTGTTATTCACTCTCATCTTCTATTGCAAATTATATATTCTGTATCTCCACAAACTGGTCCAGTTGAAGTTGACATCACTCAGTCCAGGCTTGTATGCAACAAAGACCTTGCAGGAATTTAATGAAAGTAAAAAGTGTTAATGCTATGAAGCCAACAAAGCTGATTTTAGTGTTCCAATAATGGTAAACAGTTGTTAAAATATGGATGTTACAACAAAGAAGCTTGAAAATTCTAAAACTTAAAATTTTCACGCATTTTCAACACCACACACAGAGGACCTATGTTTTTTACAGTTTCAAGATTTACACATGAGATCTGGCCAAGCAATTTTCCCCCCTGGGATTAATAAAATCATCCAATTCTGATTCTGAAATAAAGCGATGTAGAGATTCTTCTGGCCTGAGAGGTCTTTCTGCAGAACATTTCACACTGAAGTTGACATTTTATTTTGTTCATTGTATCTTCTTGCCCATCACCATATTCTTGAGTTAGGGCCAACGATGTTCTTTGGGTGGTCAGTGACTTTGACCTCTTGATCACCAAAATTAAATCTGTTTATTATTAAGTCCAAGTGAATTTAATTTGTAGAAATACCCCTCAGGGAACTCCTGAGAGATTTAAGAGAATTGGATTTACAGTCCAAAAAAACATAGCATAATGAAGGTCACAGTCAGCCCCATAGGCATCTGAAACCTGAGATTATGTGTGTTTGGGCTGCTCACATTATTTTAGGGGACATTGCTACCCTTGGATTTCCATGGGATGGCTACTTGCTGGCTGCTTCTCTTGCTTGATTCTTTCTGTTCATTTTTTTGCGACTCACTGTGTCCTACATCCAGCACAATCTACTATCTTTAGCTGCAGAGTGTAGGCTGTTGCTGCCATGTTGGCTCAGCTATGAGAGACCTAAAGAGACTCCTTTCCTCTGATTTTTACAGGTCTACACCAAAGTTCTGTCATTTGTAAGCTGTTCTCATGCAACTTTTACATGTTTCTGTGAATAGGACATGGCTGCAGCCACCTTAAAATCACCCACTGGTTTGTGAAAGACAATTATGAAGCCAATAGTTGAGTATTTTGACCAAGGCCTCATTATTTTTTGAAACCAGACAAGAGAAGGGAGGGGCAGAGGAGCCGTCCCCTGCTGGCTAGTAGACAGAATGCAAGTGTAATCATTGGATTGTTGGGGTTTGACACTGTAGTATCTTTACCCTACAGTGTGAAGTGCCTCGAGGTGACTTTTGTTGTAAATTGGCGCTATATAAATAAAATTGAATTGAGATGAAAAGTGTAAGGCACTTGCACGTTGGCTCCACTTTTTAGACCATAAGTTAAAAAAACATCATATTACAATCTCCCCTGAGCGGGGAGTCAAGGAAGCTATATACGTGAAAAGGGAAAGACCGTCTCTGAATCGAGGAGGGGGCCTAAGGGTACATCTTTCGCCATCTTACAATGCTGTGATTGCAGCCATTCCCCAACACTCTGTGGATGGTACTCATGGCCATTGATCAGTGGGCCTCATCAGGGGTTGTTTGATCAATTGTCATGAGAATTTGCATTTTAATGTCTAAGGAACTGACCAGCCCACTGTCCCCCAGTGGTGATAGTCTCACTCAGTGGTGATAGTTTCAGTCATTATGCAAATGGACTGTTTATAAGGTTGGGGAAACCTGCAGTCAGTTGAGACTGAAGAAGTCACTTGGATGAGTGATGAAACGTTTCTCCCACGGAAAACCTTACATCCAGATGAACAGAATCAACTTTTGAGGTTTTACGTACCTGGATGATTGAGCATGCATCAAGACGTAACACACAAACTGTTTTTAGTCCTCTCCCTTTAAATCATCTTTCTTCTGATTGGCTGCCCCTCCTAAACAGAAGGTTTATAGACAGCAGTTGGGTAGTGCTTCTGTGCTTGAGATGACCATATTAGGAACATGGGCTGTCCTTAGGGTGATCAGACCTCAACAAACGAAGGCTACATTCATACTGTAGGCAATTCTGATTTTTTGCTGAGATTAGATTTTTTTTTGCGTGGTTGTTCACATTATAGTTTAAATGCGACCGCCATCAGACTACATGTTCGAACAGTGTGAACATGTGGATGCTACACATATCAGCATGTAAGTAAAGCCTCACTTTCTTCACACTGACTAGCTCCATCAATGCTGACTGCCATGCTTGTTTTGTGCTTTGTCTACATTTGATCTTGCCGCGTCTCGCCTACTCCAGCGCAGAATTATGACATCTGTCTCACTTCAATGACGTAAAAGTTAAATGAAACGCGATATGACCATGTTGCTTTGAAAAACATCGAATATGTATCCGATTTAGGACCACATATGAAAGCGGCCTGAATCCAATTCGAAAAACACTATCCGTGCTTTCAGACTGTCATAAAAAATCAGATCTAAAATACAATACAATACAAAAAATACAATCAAATATGCAAGTTAACTGTGCTGTAATTTTTCAATAACCAAAGGATCCAAAATGCAGACAGGAATCAGAAGACAGAAGGTAGGCAGGTCAGTAAATCCAATCAGCGTTTAGCTATGTTTAGTAGTTTATTCTTAGCTTTACTTTGCTGGCAGAAACAAAATGCTTTGGCAGTGAGTGCAACACAGGCTGAGTGAATTCCAGGATCCAGAGAGGGGGTTGACAGGTAAGGCTCCGCCGAGACTTCCAGAGGATTCCAAGGAGCTAAGAGTGACAGCTCTAAGAGTTACTAACCTGACACACCAGGGAGGACACTAGAGAGGAGACAAGAGAGTTTGATGACTTATGGTATATGGTAGAGTTCTTAGAGACACTAGCTGACCTGATATCATGACTGAATGTAGGACGATGATTGATGGAGTCTTGAGGTGATAAAGTGGAAGGCAGGAATGCAGGAGAGCGACAGAATACCGTACAGCTGAGGCCAAGACATCCGGATTGGAATCTGGCATTTAAAGGCCCGATAGAACATATTCGAATGCAACTTTTCCAAGTTGCTAAGTAAACACAACAAGGATAAAAGGAAGCTTAAGTTTGTTCTTATGGTCACATGTCAGGCTTTATATACTCTACTCTGGGTCGTAACCATTGTTGGGTTTCAGTTGCGAAGCACCGGATGACAGTTACAGTTATGACACACATATGCTGCGTCACTTCGCGCCACATTTTCACTTGTGCGGAAATCGAAAAATACCCTTGGCAAAAGAGACAAAAACTCTGTTTCTCAGTGTGCACTGCCACTTCGTGTCCGGTGTGGAAGCTTCCATCGGATTCACCAACATCTGCAAAGCCTGTGACTTTTGCCTGACAGACATGGTTACCTTCGTTTGACTATGACAAAAAAACTTTCCTGCTTTAATCACAGGCGTTGGATAAAGCCGGATTTTGGAAAAGCGCACACCCTGCAGAGCTAGTCAAGACGTGGGGCATTGTCTCAAGATGTGGGACGGGGGGACAAGGGGTAAAAATGCTGTTCAGTATCATACACAGTAAAGAGGAACCTCTGGTTACTCTAACTGTCCTTGATATCATACAGAGAGAAGGGCAGAGCAACGCTGTCTGAAACCCATTATTTACACATTTACTCATATGCTTCCCTTATTATTTCAAACTTTGCCTGTGCTTAATATGAGCATCCACCGTTTTAACTGTATACATATGAGAGAAAATTAGGAAAAGCCTCATAAGTCAACCTTAAATTTACGGCTATTATGGTTTCAAATGGGCTCAATAAACAAATATGTTTTGCCTTAACTAATTATTTGGTTTCAGTTTTGGGGTTATGTATCTGTAAAAGTCAGTCGTGTAGTTTTTAGTGTTCACTTTAATCAATATTTTCAGAAAAACAATGTGACCAGTGTGAGAGCGATGAAGCAGCAGAGACTCAGAGCTCCGCCCAGATTTAGGGATTTTAATAATGACCTTAAACTAATTAATTAGCTGCCTGAAACCGCCGCTTTACAGCCTGTTACATGAGCACCATGCTTATCACCATAGGTTTAGTCAGGATCAAGATGAGAGCTAAAACAGAGCGACTACTGCACCTTCACACAGCAAATTCATATAATCTAATAGGCTATGGTTAAGCGGCAGCCTCAAAGACCGAAAAACCCAAACCAACGTGCAAGTGCCAAAAGTGTGGCGTGTAACTCTGAAAAGTAGTGCCACGTCAGGCTGCCTCCTACAGCAGGTGTGGCATTTTAGTTTCCCGTCTCAAAATGTTCATCTGTAACCATGAAAATAATGTGTTTACAGCCCCGGTACAAAAAAACTGTTGTGGTCATTATTTATTTTTTCGCCTCATAACACTTCATGCATCTGGAGTTTGTCAGGGCATGCCGACACACGCAGCTGTAGCTGCTGTCTGTCTGCTAGGCTTCACTTCAGCTAATTCGAATCCCTGAACTGGACCTCTTGGCCGTGTTTGTACATAACAAGGCCTGTCGTGAGGTACAACACTGGAACAAAAATCTGTGCTACAGTTTTCGGGAGTGGAATCCTAGTATTTTCTTAGTCTGTGACTTAGCGTGTACAGCCGTCTGAAAAAGAAAGTTTCCACAGGACTCTACACTGTCCTGTGAATAACTAAGTACACCCTCACTGCTTCCATAGGGGGTAAGCAACAGTCAAGTGCAAAAGCTCTTCATGATTTGGTCAGCAGCCAGTGTGATCACCTCTATAAGAGTAGAAGTTTTGGCAGTTTGCTGCTCTAGATCATCCAGGCGTTGACACGTTGCCACAGTATTCCCAGAAGTGGAAGTCCCAGCAAATTCACCCCGAGCAATTACTCGAGCTGCATCTCAGACTCTGCAGGCCTCAGTTGAGTGTTGAAGTTCATGACAGTACAATTAGAAAAGACTGAAAAAGTGTGGCTCGTTTGGAAGGGTTTCCAGGAGAGCCTTCTCTCTATAAAAAGAACATGACAGCGCGGCTTAGGTTTGCAAAGTTGCACCTGAATAAACCACAAGACTTCTGGAACAATGTCCTTTGGACAGACCAGACCAAAGCGGAGATTTTTGGCGATAAATCGCAGGGCTACATTTGGGAAAAAAGGACAAACACAGCATATCAGCTCACTGCCGCTCACATGAAGCCAAAGAAGATGGAGCATAGGGGTGCTCTCACTCCCTCTTACGTTTCCTCATATTCATCGGCACCAACTTTACTCCTCTGTGGCTTTTGCAGTTGTGTTTATTAATTGTTGGTTTCTGGCAGTCCTGTTTCTGGTTTTGGTCCTGTGAGGTTAGTTTAAGAGGAGAAGCTTGAATCTGATGTCCCATTGTGTGGATGGTTCATGGTCTTCTCGGGGCTCCCGTCTTCTTTATAGTTTGTGAACCGCAGCAGTGTGTGGCATCTCATATGTTAGGCTCCTTTGACCGTAAAACAGCATATTGCACCTTGCAGTCATTGAGTTTACCATGAATTCTTCTGTATACCAAAGCAGAGTCGAATGTGAGGCCATCTGTCCGACAGCTAAAAACTGGGTCATGCAACAGGACAATGATCCCAAGCACAGCAGCAAGTCTTGAACAGAATGGCTGAAAAAGAAAAGAATGAAGGCGTTGCAATGGCCCAGTCAAAGTCCAGACCTTAACCCAAATGTGGTGCAACGTTAATATAGGTTACTAAAACTACAACTACATGAGAAAAATCATTTTAGTTAACTGAAATAAAAATAAAAACTAGAATTTTAGGAAAAAACAATACTAACTAAAACAACATTGTGGGCTTAGCAAACTAACTAAAATAAAATAAAAATATACAGGAAATGGCCTTAGTTCTAGTCTTTGTCAGCTGGATTAAATTTGGTCAGACAGCCTGTCTGATGAGG
>VUQH01090385.1:803-13030 GCA_015106775.1 Etroplus canarensis | reverse complement strand
CTGTTAACATAGGGCTTCCTTTTGGCACAGTACAGTTTTAACTGGCATTTGTGGATGTAACTACGTATTGTGGTACTTGACAAAGGTTTGCCAAAGTAGTCCTGAGCCCATGTGGTGATATCGCTTATAGATGAATGACGATTCTTGATGCAGTGCCGCCTGAGGGATCGGAGATCACGGTTGTTCAGCTTAGGCTTGCGCCCTTGTCCTTTACGCACTGAAATTCCTCCAGATTCCTTGAATCTTTTAATTATGTTATGCACTGTTGAAGGGGAAATATCCAAATCTCTTCCTATCTTTCTTTGAGGAACATTGTTTTTAAACATTTCAATAATTTTCTCTCGTATTTGTTGGCAAACTGGCCATCCTCGGCCCATCTTTGCTCCTAAAGGACTAGACCTTTCTTGGATGCTGCTTTTGTACCAAATCATAATTACAATCACCTGTTGACATCACCTGTTTCAAATCACATCATTATTTAACCAATTTACCTGATTACTAGCCCTAAATTGCCCTATCCCAACTTTTTTGAAATGTGTTGCAAGAACCAAAATTGGAATACATGTTTATTTTGAAAAAAACAATAAAATTCATGAGGAACACATTAAATAATGTGCTGTTGTATTGTCTGCAATGAAATAGAAGTCATAGTAAATTTTGAAATCACTACTTTCTTTTTTTATTTGCGTTTTCCATACTGTCCCAACTTTTTCTGAATTGGGGTTGTACATGTAAAGTATCTTTAACATTTACAGGACCAGTTCTCACAATATACAACTTTGCTTTGCTGTTCTAATGAAGTGGGGCCTTTTCTATTTGTGCCATTCATCCCATGTGACAGTATTATACAGTATTATGCAGAGCAACTGTTTACACCAGAGCTTATTTTTTTCCATGTAATTGTAATCTTGTATAATGTTCTTTTTTGGTGACTGTATGTTCCATTTTATTTGAAACAACCAAAATATGGGAAGGATATTTGAAGACACTGCATATTTAAACAGTGTAAACTGTGTAAAAGTATGTTGGAAGAGGAACAGATAAAGATAAACAGATGAACTGCCACTGATGTAAGAAAATTATCATCATGATTGTGAGTGCACCCTGTTCAGTCTTTATAAAAAACATGCTATGTAATGGAAATAACAGATAAGATTAGTCAATAAGACACTATTTTCAACACCCCAGAAAATCATGGGTTGTAAACAATAAGAGAATCATTGCTGTGGCAGATGTTACAATGTAAGTTGTCCAGAAGCCACAATGTGGACGGTGATCTGATTGTATCACATTTGACAAATGCATATGTAGTGATGTAAATTTGGTTATGCAGACACCTGTGCACTGTTTACACTTTACCTGAGTCAGTAAAGATCTGTTTTCATCTTAACATACTTTCACTGATTTGATTTTTGTGACACTATAACACCAGCATGAAATTGGTATTGGCTTGAGGAACAACAATTCCATTTACGGAGGTGCCTCTATACTTTAGTCATATTGAAAGGAACTACACAGACAATTCCTCCTGACTATAATCTGGCAAGGGATTTGTCAAATGTGGGGGCACAGGGGGGCACCATGAACCAGTCAAAGGAGCAGGAGGAAATCATAAAACACAAGAAAAATGGCACTGCACAAGATATTTTGCATTGAATAGCTGTCTTGTATTGGAGTAGAACATATATTTTTATCCTTTACTTAAGTCAAAATAGCAATGTGTAATAAAACAAAAACTCGGCTACACAAAAATGTCCTTTCCAAATCTTACTAAAGTAAAAACACAAAAGTATCAGTAGATACTGCGAAACATTAATTTTTCTCATTTTTTTATCCTTCCCCAGCCACACAACCATTTTAGCACATAGCCAGATGCAGTCAAGTCTTAAGTATACTTGTCCCGAACATATTGCACAGTTAATTTTAAGATAATTAACACAGCAGTTTGATGCTCAGCCACTTGAACATGTAAGTAATGAATTGTAAACAAACAGTAAATACACGCATGCTTGTATAGACACACAGACAAACACATTATAAATGCAAGTCTCCTCTGCACCACACATAAGCACAGGGGGATAAAGTAAAACTCAACAAACCTTGAAAGTTATAAAAAAGTAATAACACCTTGAACATAAAAGCTTGAACTTGAAACTACAAAAGATCAGTTCACACAAAGAACAGAACAACACTATAATGTAAGAAATAAAAGCAAGCTCTCTCCTTTTACTGTCCAGCACACTCAAACTTTGTTGAATAACAATTTAACAAACCATTTGTTCACAGCTGATCCCGAAAGAGCCACAAGTTGGCTAAGACTCCGACTGTTTGATCATCCCCTCGTACACTGACAGTGCAAACTATTAAGAGCACAAGTTCTTAGTATAGAATAGACTGACCAGCTGAATCCAAGTGGATCTCTGTTTCCTTTTACCTTAAATCCACTTTCATAATTAAGGATACAAAGACAGGATAAATTAGGATTAAAGCTACAAAGACATGGATTGTGCAGAAGTCAGTATTAGAGAAAGCCTTCTGAAAATTCTGCACATCAAGATTAAGTCCCCCATCTGGGCATTTAGCCAGAATTGCATCTGCAACAGTCACTTTATTTTTTTCCATTTGCAACCTTAGTCTCAGAAAGAAAGCCTCCCAATTGCTCTGTTGCAGGTGTACAGGTATATCTCAAAAAATTTGAATATCATGAAAAAGTTCAATACGGGAATATGGTTTAAAGATAATGAAAACCCAAAATTCAGTGTCTTGGAAATTTAGAACATTGTGAAAAAGTTCAATAGTGGAAAGTCATGGTGTCACACCCTAATCAGTTAATTACCTCAAAACACCTGCAAAGGTTTCCAGAGCCTTTAAATGGTCTCTCAGTCTGGGTCAGTAGGTTACACAATCTTGGGGAAAACTGCTGTTCTGAGAGATGTCCAGAAGACAGCCATTGATACCCTCCACAAGCAGGGTAAGCCACAAATGTTCATCGCTAAAGAGGCTGGTTGTTCACAGAGTGCTGTATCCAAGCATATTCATAGAAAACTGAGTGGAAGGAAACAGTGTGGTAGGAAAAGGTGCACCAGCAAATGGGATAACCGCAGCCTTGAGAGGATTGTCAGGAAAAATCCATTCAAGGGGAGCCATCCATTTGGGGGAGCTTCACAAGGAGTGGACTGAGGCTAGAGTCAGCACACCAAGAGCCACTACGCACAGACGAATCCTAGACATGGGCTACAAATGTGACATTCCTCATGTCAAGCCACTCCTGAACCAGAGACAACGTCAGAAGCGTCTTACCTGGGCTGTGGAGAAAAAGAACTGGACTGCTGCACAGTGGTCCAAAGTTTGCATTTCATTTGGAAATCAAGGTCCCAGAGTCTGGAGGAAGAGTGGAGAGGCACAGAATCCATGTTGCTTGAAGTCCAGTGTGAAGTTTCCACAGCCAGTGGTGATTCGGGCTGCTGTGTCATTTGCTGGTGTTGGTCCACTGTGTTTTCTCAAGTCCACAATCAACAAATCCATCTACCAGGAAATTTTAGAGCACTTCATGCTTCCTTCTGCTGACAAGCTTTATGGAGATGCTGATTTCATTTTCCAGCAGGACTTGGCACCTGTCCACACTGCCAAAGGTACCAAAAGCTGGTTCAGTGACCATGGTGTTACTGTGCTGTTACTGTTACGTCCCCACACGGGAGAGGTGGGGGTGCACCATTGCATTTATTCAAAATAAAGGATAATATAGAAAAGAAATAAGATGAAGGGAAGCAAAAATGACTTCAGGGTCTCCAAGGCCAAAATAATAAACATAAAAACCCCGTTCTTACTTAAAAAGAAAAGAGCACTAAGCTATCAAGTGAAACAAAAATACAATGCCTAAGCTCCCTAGCTAGCCACAAAACAGGATAAAACTTTATAGAAATAAAATGGCAGAGAACCCCTACCAAGCTTCCCACACCCACTACCATACAACCAACTTAAGCATGGCTGGACAGAGCTAGACAGCTAAATCAACTCAAGGACAGAAAAACCACAGCATCCACACATCCCAAGGCCCAGCAACAAAAAGGGGGCCAGGAGAACTTGCTTCTGCAGCTATATATATGCAGGTCCACAAACGAGCAGGATGCCATTCAGCTGGGGCAAACAAGTGCGCGAGACCTGAAACAAAGAGAGAAAGAGAGAGCAGCTCTCCTCTAAAAAGAGGCCAAAAGGTCAGTGGACGTAACAGAGCACTTCATGCTTCCTTCTGCTGACAAGCTTTATGGGGATGCTGATTTTGTTTTCCAGCAGAACCTGGCACCTGCCCAAACTGCCAAAGGTACCAAAAGCTGGTTCAATGACCATGGTGTTACTATGCTTGATTGGCCAGCAAACTCGCCTGACCTGGACCCCATATAGAATCTATCTGGTATTGTGAAGTGGAAGATGAGAGACACCAGACCCAAGAATGCAGATGACCTGAAGGCCGCTATCAAAGACCACTTCCATTACACCTGAGCAGTGCCACAGGCTGATTGCCTCCATACCGTGTTGCATTGATGCAGCAATTCATGTAAATTAGGCCTAACCAAGTATTGAGTGCATAGAAATGAACATATTTTTCAGAAGCCTGGCATTTCTGTTTAAAATATTCTTTTTTTTATTGATCTTGTGCAATATTCTAATTTTCTGAGACACTGAATTTTGGGTTTTCATTATCTGTAAGCCATGATCATCAAAATGTCAAGAAATAAAGGCTTGAAATATTTCACTCTATGTGGAATGAATATACTGTAGATAATAATAGGGTTTCACTTTCTGAAATGAGTGACAAAAAATATGAACTTTTTCATGATATTCTATTTTTTAAGATGTACCTGTGTTTGCATTTATAACATCATGATTTAAATTTAAAGCTGCATGAACTTTTTTTTTAAATAAATAACTGATCAAATGACTACATGTAATTTGAAACAGGTAGCCTATATACAGTGAAAGGTGCCTGGTTCGATCCCAGGTGGGGACACAAGCCCCTCTCACCATGGAGGGTTGCGTCAGGAAGGGTATCTGGCGTAAAACCTCTGCCAAATTACCAATGCGCATTAATCCGCTGTGGCGACCCCTTGGTGGAGAATACAAGAGAGCAGCCGAAAGGTACACACAGCCTATATACAGTAGGTGAAGTCATAGAGCATGATAAATCCATATTGCAGTTCCTCTCAACTTTACAGATTTTTTCAGTGCCTTTTATAGTTGTTTGGATCTAATTCTAATTTTAATGCTTTGATGTAGCATTGATGTTCTTATCAGATGCACTTCTAGTCATTACATAGAGCAGAAAAATCTAGTATACACCACCTGCCCATCACTGAAAAGCACACAGCATGAGCTGGTAAACATAGTGGAGCGTTTGGCAGCTGAAGAACTGAATATGTACTTCAGCAGCTGGTGGTGAGCTTAGTATGAAGAATGAATATCAGATTATATTTGTCTGATAATTAGAAAAAAAGCTCAAAATGAAAGTTAATGTTGCTGCGTGTCAGGTGAATGTACGAATCTTTGGTAAACACATTATGCACTTTTAACATAAAAATGAGGTAATATGTTAAGCACACCCTCTAAGTAAACTCATTTGTTTAACCTTGCTGACATGTCCATATGGTGTTTTTTATAAGCTAGAGAAATACTATATTTGTCAAGCCCATGGCTAAGCATTTTGGCAGTGGGACTGCAGTCTCACAAACATGGATTCAGAAAATCAGTTTTCTCTATGCAGAAAATTGAATCCATCCAATCAACCAAGTTGGTTGCTTTGTCTGCCATCCTTAAACGGCTTCTCAATTAACCCTCCAAGGTCTATAGTTTAGAGAAATCCAAAGCTGACTTCTTTTTTTTTTTTTTTTGGGAGGTGGGGTGAACAGTTTTTGAGGTGAATCACTTTGATGATTTTCTTTGTTCTATGATTGCTGAGACTTGGAGACTAGGAAGAACAATGCAGTGAAAACAAAAATTACATATTCTCATTGTCTAGACAGGGGTTGTCACAATGATGACTTAGACCTCAGAGGGCCAAAAGACAAAATGGTTTGCCAGTCTGCAAAACAGGCACAGCCTGTCGCACAGCTTCACCTGTTTTCAACTCCCCCTGTTTAGTTACTGAACATCAAATAGAGAAACAACTTAAAACTCCTAGAAATCCAGAAAAGCCAGTCTGTTGGCATGGCACTATGTTGGTCTCTAGTGATACAAATCAAATTTCCTCCCCATGGAAATTGTTTACAGTGGATGTAATGTCAGACTGAAGAGGGAGAGGAAGTGTAACTTAGAAATGGTGATCATGAACAAACATTGTTTATATGAGCAACATATTATAGTTGTTTGATAACAAGCTGAAGTGGTGGCGTTCACAAGTCTGAAGCACATGACAGGCTCTATTTAAAAACACACACATACATACAAACCCTTATACAGTACCAACTGCTGGGCACATTGGTAGAAGGGCGATGATTTGGGCTTTATTTGTAGGTACCCTGGGCACCTTGCAGTCACTGAGTCTACTGTGAACTCCCCCTATTCCAAAGTATTCCTAAGTCAGTATAGAAGACATCCGTTTAAGAGCTAAAACTTCAGCTAAAGCTGAAATGGGGTCATGCAACAGGACAGTGATCCCAAGCATACCAGCAAATTTACAACAGAATAGCTGAAAAAGAAAAAAGTCAAGGTGTTGCAATGGGACAGTCAGTGTTCAGACCTCAACCCTACTGAAATCCTGTGGTGGGACCTTAAGAGAGATGTGCACAAGCAAGTTTCCACAAACATTAATGAACTCAATCAATTTTATAAAAAAAAGAGTGGGTCAAAATTACACCACAGTGATGTGAGAGACTGATAAAGTCACACAGAAAATGATGAGTTAGAGTTTTTGGCGCTAAATGTGGTTCAAGCTACGGAATGATGGGGTGGTTGTGATTAATTTTTACGGTATATTGTATTGTTACTGTGGATATTTGCATATTTATTCATAATATGTTCATTTAAATTCAGTGTTTTTGTTTCAGCTTCATTGCCATTACTGTTTGCAGGAAAAGTATTTTACAGCTACTTTAGTAAATGTACTGTGTCAACACAGATTCATTGTGATGTACTGATAGCGTTGCTGTTCACAGCTGCTTGGAGCAAGGCTGTGCAATTTTCAATGTTACAGATAGTGAGAGGACACCTTAAAAGTTGTTAGGTTAGTTGTTTCAATAAAACTGAAATGTTTCTCTTGTTGTTTTCTAATGATTCAAGTAATTGATTATCATTTAACCCTTATTATTATGATAGATAACACACAGGCTTTGGCAAATGCAGTATTTTTTTATATAAGCTTAATAATCATACAGAAACTAGTGGTAGTGTTGGAATGATTCCTTAGTATTGAGACAGGGGTTTGCCCAAGCCGGTATGTGAAGACAGACAATCACAAGTGTTTTTTTTTTTTTTTCTTGGTGGTTTCTTGGAAGTAATTTTGTTTTTGAAAATACTCTTAGTTCACCTTAGTTAAAAATGCATAGATGTTATGATCTCTACATCTATCTCACAACTATTTGTATGTGGGAACTGCCCCTCTAAGATGGTGATTCATTTAGTTCACCAGATAAAAGTCACAGTTTCTATATGGGATTAATATGTTGTGTAATGTAGTAGTATTCCCCATGATTCTGGATTGAGTCTATTTAAACAGCATGCTACCATGCACACGATCTATCTCACAATTTGGATATCTACCAAGCTGAGTTTGGGACTTTCTCCAAATGGGCCTCGCTGCTTTGAAGGGGACAAAAAAGCTCCATTATTCTCATCCCAATGGATACAGGAAAAAACAGTGTAAAAAACAAAATACAAAAAAACTATGTGTAAGTAGAGCAATAGCTTAACCACTGGCGTTCTGTCACGGCAAGCCAGGCAAGCAGTGCTTGCCTAATTTCAAATAACTGACATCAAATAAAACCAAAGTAAAAGCAATATCAATCCTTAAATCTCAAACAGAATTTTGTCCAATAAAGCATCTCCCATTGCCAATTTGCATCCATCACGGAAACTACCGCCATCTAGTGACTGCATTTGGCCACTGTCAATGGCCACTGTCAGTGTAAGACACTGTAATCTACAGTATCTGTTATTTTCATAGGTATGTCTGTGTCCTGTTACAAAGGTTGAAGCTTGTCAAGCTAAGAGGCCAGCAGCTTCTTCTGGTTGTTTGTGTACATTGTGGATAAAGTGTCTAAGTTTTAAGTTAAATCTTAAAAATCTGCAGTAGTAATATTGATCCATGTAGCACCAATGGGGAGCTTTTTCCTGCAGAATAAGTATTTTACTTTTGATACTTTATATAAAAATACGCCAAGAATATGCCAATAATACACAGTTTATGTGAAGTGTAGTGTTTTCATATTCATTGTTCATATTGAGATTAAGAGGAAGAATTCATGATTATTATCTTTATTTCTTTTTCTACTGTCTTCTGAGTACTCGTATGTCTCCGCTACACCTGTAAAATATATCAAATTATATTAACTACAATTGTTCCATGTAAATGAATGTACCTTTGGCTGCTCCCTTGTATTCTCCCCAAGGGGTCACCACAGTGTATCAATCCGCCTTGGTAATTTGGCAGAGGTTTTATGCCGGATGCCCTTCCTGACGCAACCCTGCATGGTGAGAGGGGCTTGTGCCCCCACCTGGAATTGAACCAGGGACCTTCTGCTTGTAAGGTGTGTAAAACACTACACTACAGAGACACAAATTATAAATGTTGCCACTTTTTCCCTCACATTATAATTTTTTTCTAAAATTCCTCCACCACTCATTGTTATTAATGGCAAATCCTTTGAAAGTCACTCTAAAGTAATAACGTTTCACAATTCTTCAGCCAAGAAAAAGTGCAGAAAGGTCAACATGTCCAGGCAGAGCGCTGCAAGATGCACAAAGCTGTCAGCATACATAAAAGAATAAAAGACAGGGATCACAAAATCATGAAACAGCATTATTTAATCTGGTCCAATTTGTCTTATGCCTGTAAAAGTCAAGGTACACTTCTGAGTTCAACATTTCTGAAAAATATTTTGTTCTCAGGTGACCTATGAATTGATAGCAAATTCAAACATACATTTGACTCAAATAGAATTGTAGTATTTAACAAAACTGACATTCTCGCAACATACACTCCTGAAAAATATCACTAAGGTGTCTATACAAACATTTAGTCATTTTAAGTTAAAATATATAGTAGTAAAACTGTACAGTTACAAAATAAAAGTTTGGATACACTATTTTAAAAATAGGGACCTTAAAGTGCAATATGAATGCTACATTTAGGGGCTGCATTCTTGTTCTGAGATCTAATGTTACCCAGAGCACTTCTCTGCATTGATCTGCTGATGTCATGAATGTCAGAGTGAGGAGTGGGGACCCAAATGCAGGATTCAAGAACACGGGATGCAAAAATGCAAAGGCAAGCTTTAATGACTTTAAAGTCCTTTAAAATAAACAAGTCCAAAAAGTACAAAACCAGGCAAGGAAACACGAGGACCAGAAACACACTCTGAGATAAGGAGAGAAGACTAATAGCGCAAAAAAAAAGCAGAGGGAGTCAGGGGTATATATGGACACAGACTAATGACAAGCAAGCAACAGAAGGGAGAGGAGCACAGGTGGCAAAAATCAAAGGCAGGAAGCAAAATTGAACACAGTATACAAGATAGAACTAGTTATCAAAGTAAGAACATACTAAGAAAGTAAACACAAGACTAAATTGACAAAGGACAAGAACACAGCAGGAGGATACAGAGGGAACAAAACATAGCCAGTGACAAGAAAGACTCAGGGGGAACTAACAGAACACAAAGGGAGACCAACATACAATAAATGCAGAAGCGCAAAACTAAATAATGACTACAAGTAAAACAGGAAAAGCCTAATGAACAAATATACAGAAACTAGAGACAAGAGGGGTGGAAATTATCGTGAAGAACCAAATGTCAAAATTGCTAAAGCTCTTTTACAAAAGCAACAGAAATCAAAACCCATGATATAAAACACAAGTTAAAGAAAAATAAATAAGGTCTATCCGTTACAGAGCATAATGCCGAAAACAATATACAGAATACCAAAAAAACACCAAAAAAGAATACGAAACCCCAGTACCATGACAGCTGAGATCTTTACACACATCTTCTGGGAATAATAACTCCACTATTTGTCACATGTAAAAAAGGGTGACCCCAGCTTTTTCTCCCCACTTTCATCAGATAACTGAACTTTGACCTTCAAAAAGGTCAGAGCAATTAAATGAGTGGTTGTGATTTTCTGCCATTTAGAAAGTGTCAATATCTGCATGGTTAAACATTCATGACTTAATAAATGGGGTACTGCAGGGTCTTTCTGGGAGATAAAGTAGGAGATAATTAAAAAGTGTAGAGAAAAAAGGCAAAATGTTATTAGCCATTACCTTGTAACCCTTCTGATATCATTTCCTGTTCTGTCTGCTAAAAGAATAGGCACTTTTGACTTGCCACTTTGGCTAGTGACTCTACAGGCTGCAGAGCACATTGTCTTCCGCACCATATTGAACAATCCTTTAACATTTATTGATGAGTTTCTGTTTGACGAGTGCGTACAGTACATGCAAGGACAGCTTGACCTTTGTAATTGTGTTGGGGGATGGAGAGATGAGAAGATGAATAATAGATAACTTGAAGATGTACTCCCAAGCCTACGTTCAGAAATGATCTATTTCCTGACTCCTTAAATGTTACAGCAAAGCCGCACCCACCCACACCCACACACATGTACACAAATGGGTGCACACATCCATAAACACACATACACACACATGCAAAGTTCAGATGGAGAGGATGTCATCTCCTTTAGAGTAATAGGTGGCATCAGTGTTGCAGTGAAATGTCTTGCTTTCTTTGCCTGTCCTTCATGTCTGTCCACTCATTCTCCTTATATCAGACATTTCATTTACTTTGATTTTGTTTTGTATATACAATATTATCACCCCCACGGAGGCAATACGCTACTGTGTCCCTTCCTGCTGTGATCCTAAAATAAGTTGCCCAAGTCATCTCCCTGTAAATTTGTATCAAGAGTTCCAACCAGTGCACTCCCCGCTTTTACTCTTAGCAAGTCCTTCAAAAAATGTGGAAAACAATAGCTCATCTACAACATGCACTCTGAATGAACCTGCTTCCATGTATGAACCCCTCCCTCAACATCTCCTCTTTGAAAATACTAAATGGGCAAATGAGACAAAGACACGAACAAGAACAGCCAGAATCTGTCAAGGAAAAAAGTAGCACAAAAGAGAATACAGTACAATACATGAAAAAATCTCTCTTTCATCTAATTTGCACTATAAAACATTTACAGTAATGTCATACTCTCTTAAATGACATCACATCTCATCACCTTGGTTATACAGTCACCCTGTTTCCATGGAATCTCAAGGGGAACTGGTTTCAAAAGATTGGCCATTGGGGCCACTTCCCTCTGTACTGCTAATTAGCACTTTCAGGCATTTACCCTGAAATACACAAGCACAAACACATACACAAGACAAAACACATACAAATACATTCTCACTCCTATTTAGGGATGTAATCAGGAAAACATCAGAGAATATTCCAAAAGTATAAAGAGAGTCCATTAAAGTGAAGGGAAGATGAATACTGCAAAGCAAGAAAACTTTGGAAAATAAAAGATTTAGTCTCCCCACCAAAGCTAGCCTCTGTTTACCATCACAGCTGTATAGCTGGTATTGTTTTCACCTCACAAGTGTGCTTGCATGCGTGTGACATCATGGCAAAAAATGGTCCTGGTGATCTGGTGTGTAGTTAAGAAAAAATGAGAGTCATCAAACAACCAACAATCTACCCTTTACCCCTATTAGACCAATTCATTTTAAATGGAGGTCATATCAGCTTTTCCTCCATTTCGTCTGCTCTGCCTGGCTGGATACCTCTTTTGTAATGTTCATGACTTTTGTCAAATATATGCATCTCCCCATAGCGCACAAGTTGTCCTTTGCCACAGGTTCATTGATGTACCATCCACAGTTGAGATAAAATGTTTGTTTGCACTTTTTTTTTTTTGCCAATATATTTATTGTCTTTTTCAAAATTATTTCAAAAAAAAATAAAAAATAAAAAAACATAAAAACATAAAAAAAAAAAAAAAAATAAACAAAAAAAAATGAA
>VUQH01090382.1:0-10590 GCA_015106775.1 Etroplus canarensis | reverse complement strand
GGTTAGTTTCACAAATATTTCTGATGTAGAGGTGAAATGGCAGTGGTTGAAGCCAATAGGCGATTTAAATAAAGATTAGCTCAGTTATTGTTTTATAGTTACATGCGTTTCTATGTTAGGTGCAAGCAGCAACCTCTGGGCCTGAAAAAAGGTCAGCGAGGGAGGACCAAAAACTACATTGTCTCCATAGACACCCATTAACTAACCTAAACTTTACAGCAGAAACAAACGTTTATCCATATTCATGCTGCATATTTTTAGATAAAGCTGCATGGAAATGTGTCCAGCCATCATTGGATTTCATTTTAATTCTACTAAAGGCAATATTTTGTTTCTGAATGGTCCACTGATGGTTAGCTGCTTCGCTGAAACGCAGCTTAAGAAAACTCTATCAATGGTACCAATCAAATAAAAACAGCACACAAAGAAATACACAAAGAATCATGGTATTTCAGTCCATAGACTCTCGTGATGAAAAATATATAAAATTTGGGGCCCGTGGTTACATTTTAACACTCTTTTCCTGACTGGACTTTGGCTTTGCTTACTCTGCCACTAAGAAAAATTCGACATCTTAGAAATTGGTTTTGATTAAGCTGAGAAAGTCACCTGATGTTAGACCATCAGAACCTGTCCTCATCTCAGCTGCTTCTTCCTAAAATGTTCTGTCCTGTGCTGATTAATGATTTAACTTTTGATGGATGAAGTTACATGTTTACATCATTTGGGGTTTTGTAAATTGTTTTCTTTCCCTGTCTTTGCTGCTCTGAACATTTTTGATATATTTCTTTGTGTAATAAGCCTTGGGAGCACGCTCTCAGGACTGAAGCTGTAGTTCCACACACTGACTGACAACTTAGTATCACTTCACACTTTTTCAGCGATGGCGGGAGAAATGTTTGCAGGTCTTTCAGTGATTTCTAAAGACAAAACTTTACCATGTGAGTAAAGTTGAACCAAAAAAGTGCAAATTATTAATTTCTTAATGATTATCATGTAGGAGCTTTTCGCGAGCATTTTTTAGAAGTAATTGAAATTGACGTATAAATATAAATACATATCTATAAATGTATTTGCTAGTACCAAAACATGAAGGAATGTTCTTCCTATTGATAGTTTTAGCTAGCTGGACATGCAGTTAGATCCAAAAGTTTTGGGACGATGATATATTTTTGTAATCTTGTCTCTGTTCTCCACCGTAGTCGAAATCTAAATTGAAGTGCAGACTTTCAGTTTAATTGTTTATGAATTACAGCCATTTTTAGACATAGTCCCCCATTTTCAGAGGCTCAAAAGTAATGGGACAAACTAACATAATTTTAAAATTTCAGGATTGTTTTTGATCCTTTGCAGTCAATAAATACCTGAAGTCTAGAACATATAGACATCACCAAATGATGTGTTTCCTCCTTATATTGCAGCAGCCTTCAGTTGCTGCTTTCCTGTGGGCCCCTCTGCCTTCAGTTTTGTCTTCAGTAACTCAAAAGTGGCTCTCTTGAGTTGAGACTAGGTGACTGACTTGGCCATTAAAGAATATCCCATTTCTTTGCTTTGACAAACTCTTGCCTTGCTTTTACAATATTCTTTGGCTCATTGTCCGCTTTGCACTGTGGCTGAATCTGAGGAGAGGATACAGCCCTGTACACTTCAGAAACCCATCCTGCTGCTTCTGTCAGCAGTCACATCGTCAGTAAACACAAATGACCCAGTTTCACTGGCAGCCATACATGGCCATGCCATAATATTGCCTCCACCATGTTTGACGGATGTAGTGTGCTTAGGATCATGAGCTGTTCCTTTCCTTCTCCATACTTTCCTCTTCCTATCTGTACAAGTTCATCTTGGTTTCATCTGTCCAAAGATTTTTTCCCAGAACTGGCCAGGCCTTTAGATGTTTTCTGGCTAAATCTTCTCTGGCCTTCCTGTTCTTGAGTGTAACCAGAGGTTTGCAGCTTGTTTTAAACCCTCATGTACTTCATGAAGGCGTCTCTTGATTTCAGACTTGACCAATGATAACCCTCCTTCTTTAGAGTGTTTTTGTCTAGCTAGATGTTGTGAAGGGATCTGCGATCATCTACTGATCTTCTGTGGTCGTCCAGGCGTTTTGGTGTTGCTGATCTGGCCAGTGTGTCCCTTCTTTTTAAGAATGATCCAGATTGTTGTTATGGCCTCTCCTAAAGCTTTTCCTATCTCTCCAATAGATTTATTTTGTTTTTTCAGCCTAATAATGGCTTCTTTCACTTATATCAGCATCTCTCTGGAGCTCATACTGAGAGTTTTAGTGAAGAGCTACCAACGCAAGTTCAACACATGTTTTGTCTAGTTAGTTTCTTATGGAATAATGAGGGAACAGACCTCACCTGGCCATGAAACCGCTTGTCCCAGTGGTCCCATTACTTTTAAGCCTCTGAAAATGGAGGACCATATTTTTGGTACCAAAGTGACCTTGGACCAAAACACACATATTTGGTAAGAGGTGCAATATCCTTGTTCAGCATGACGAAGAAAGCTCAACTTACTGCAGGTCGCTGAAGACCTCAGCTGAGGCTGTTTTGTTGCTGTTATAACTCGCTATTATTATAAAATGTGGAAAATAATGACAGATGAAGAATTGCTCCACCATGACCGAATGAATCCAATACCTCTGTGGCGTTTAAATGTCAAAGTTAAACATTCAGCAGTGACTAAAAGTCACTTTTTTCACTTAAGTTGAGTATAAGAGTTGAATCCGCTCTGTCAAACTATCAGATGAACTGTGTGTGTTTGCTGAATTATATAATGCAACACACTGTTTCCCAAATGTCGATCAAAGTTGCCCTTTCTGTTGCCCTGTTTATCACTGCTGTGATATTTTAAAGAAGCAACGTGCAGAAAGGAAGCCTTAAGGTCTGCTCTCATGACTCTTAATCAGTGGTGATTATGATGACATGAATGTAAATGTGTCGATTTACGGAGGTTTTGTTGAATATATGTGTGTTTCCAGTTAAAGCAAAGTGAAGCGGAAACTCTGTCAGTCTGTCCTCTTGATGTAATTTGTCATATTTCTCCTCCCTGTGTGTGGGCCATGTTTTGTATGTGGAGCGTTTAGGTGGATGGCTGGATATATTAATTCTCAGGATGTATATCTTTAACACAAAAAGGAAAAATAATATTCATTTTTTTTTAAATGTAAGCTGATTTTCAGGCCTGTAATCTGAGTAGAACTAAGACGTTAACATACCTACCACTTTCATATTTTTAAAGTTTTGAGACTCAAAGGATTTCTACTGCCCCCTCAGAGTGGTCAGTGGAACTGCACCAATATACAGTATGTCCTCCTACACAAGCTGTCTAATGATCCTGTCCTTATTTTCCGTCATATAGATACTGATGGATGCGCCTACACTAAAATGGCTCGGCAAAACCTAGAACCCCAGCCTTAGATAAGGTATATCACAATGGTGGTTATCGGGCAACCTAAACATTGCTCCTACAGGAGCTTTTATGTCATCCCATTTTAAACCCAGAGGCATTAATATGGAGTTGGTCCCCCCATTTGGAAGCTATAACAGCTTCCACTCTTCCGGGAAGGATTTCTACAAGATGTTGGAGTGCTCTGTGGGAATTTTCAGACAAGAGGGTCTGGCTTGCAATTTCTGTTCTAGTTCACCCCGAAGGTATTCAGTGGGGTTGAGGTCAGGGATATGTGTGGGTCAGTCAGGTTCTTCCACAACAAAGTTATCCAAACATGCCTTTATGGAGGCTAGAAGAGGTTTGGAACTCTACAGAGCGTCAGTGGCGTTTTCCCACTGTGCATCTCAGAATTCACTTTACATGGTCTGTCACTTTGTGGCTGAGTTGCTGTGGTTCCTGAGCTCTTCCACTTTGCAATAATGCCACTTGTAGTTGATTGTGGAATATCTAGGAAGGAAGAAATTTCACAACCCAATTTGTCACAACAGTGGCATCCTATTACAGCACCACACTAGAATTCAGTGAGCTCTTTAGAATAACCCTTTCTTTCACAGATGTTTGTAAAGGCAGACTGCATGGCTAGGTGCTAGATTTTATACACCTGTGGCAATGAGACTGAATGAAACACCTGAACTCAATGATTAAAAGAGGTGACCCAATACTTTGGGTCATATACTGTACACGTTATCCCTGATGCTCAGGCTTCAGACTGCTCTTCTTTGCCATATATCACTATTAGTGGATATCCTTAAATGGGTCATCTCAAGCACACAGCTCTAGCTGGGAGCACAGAAGCCCCGCCCACTCGCTCCCTGCTCAAATTTCAGTTTACAAGGGGCAGCCAATCAGAAGAAATTTAGCTTAAAGGGATGAGGGCTGCACCAAGACCCAGTACAAGATAAATAAGGATTATTTTGAACTATGAATCATACAAAACTACTCTAGTAGAGTCCAACAATAAAAATATAGAGCTGGACATGAGCGTAATAGGTCCTCTTTTAAAAAAACAAACAAAAAAAAACCAGTCCCGCTGAAACCCAGAAAACACAAATTCAGATCCTAAAGTTTAAAAAGATCCCCAAAAAGGACATTATGTATATCGCTTCTGGAGAAAGCTCAGCTATGAAAACATGAGTAAGGAACAATATGTTTTAACACTACGTGTGCACAAGGTGAAGAATCTGTGCACATCACTTGTGTATTGACACAGGGTCACACATATACAGTTGAATGGTGTCATCCACACCTCAGAGACCCCACAGAGTGGCCCCTCTCCTAAATCGCATGAATTATAAAACGCATACTTTGAAACGTGACATGAGATTATTCTAAAGACATAAAGCAGCCGCCCAGTCCCACATTTAACATGAAGCACAGCCTTCGTCTTGTGTATACGGCAACTCGGTGTTCCTGGTGTAGACTGGCATTCATGATACTACACATGTAACTGCTGCTCACCCACACTTGCAGTCCTCTCCTGAGCTGGTAATCCTCATCTTAATTAGGGTGTTGTTAGAGAGTAAGGAGGTATGGCAGAACAGAAACTGTGATTAATCAGAGAGGAAGGGCACTAAGGTTCCAGCAAATCTCACCAGAATGTGTACAAGCCTGTTTCTGAACTCTCTAATTGCACTGTAATAGCGAGGGAGTTTGTCTGCAAATTGACGCTCTATCATGTATCTTTTTGTGGGCCTAAATGATGCTTGTCCAGCAAATAACTGTACAGCTTAACTGTATCTGAATAAAACTGCCACATGAATGTCTTTTGTCGTGTGTTTTTTTTTTGTTTGTTTTTTAAACTGCGAGTCTTTATCTGCATTTGAAGTGTTGGATTTATCAGTAAGTTTAACAAGAAGCAACTCTGATCTTACTTTTCCCTTCATGCACCGTGCCGTGGAAATGATCCCAGCATTTCGAGACACCCCCACCAGAGGTAGAACAAAGCACAACAAAGATTTTCATATCCTCTAAAACCTTTAATAAATGAAATGGATTCTTGATTTATAATTTGGAACACCCCACACACATTTAAAAGCTGCAAAACAATGCCAAGCCGGATGGGAGATACTTCACCTGAGCTCAGCTCTGATTCATCCCAAATTTGGTGTGAAAACGGGCAGGGTGTTCCTGTACATGTCTGAAAAAACAGAGTGTGAATATTTTGATGCACTGAGGAGGTACAGCCCAACAAACACAGAAGTAAAGTAGGTGGAAATTTCAAATGGATTCATATACTTTTCAATAGTATTTGCTGGGATAGTCCCAGAAGCACCAGCCAGGGTTTGTTGGAAAGGCCTGACTGTGCCGAATCCAGCAATATATAACACGTGACTGTTGCCCTATTTTTTTTAAGAAGACACCTGTAAAAACTGACAGGTGAGGATGGATCAAATTAGAAAGTGAAGGTGAAATGGACCGAACCATCAACTGCTCCCCGGGGGTTTCAGGCCAGATGTATTTTCTGACACAACCCTCCATGGTGAGAGGAGCTTGTGCCTCCGCCTGGAATCAAACCGGGGACCTTTTGCTTGTAAGGCATATGTGCAAACCGCTACTCTACAGGGGTGCTCAAGCTGAAATGTGAATGTATTTTAGGTAATCACCCTGCGACTCAGGCTCAGTCACTAGCCTGTATCTGTTATATCCTGCATAGTGACTGTATCTAGATTTTTTTTTAAAGATTCTGTGCGTAGCTTGTTTGAAGTGGACTGACAATTTCGACACTGAGTAAAATACATTTTGCTCACTTAACGTTAGATTAGATTAGATTACTTTATTGTCTTTTCAACTACATATAAATACACAGTGAAATGATATAGCGTTCACCCAGGACCCGGTGCCCCATACAAGGGTGGTGCTGGCCGGCCTCCGGCCCAGCACAACACCCCACCCGCGATGTCCTCTTCCCCGGCCACCGGCATCAGGCGACGCCGAGGACTGAAGTCCCGGTCAACACGGCAAGCCGAGATCGGAGTTCCCAGAAACTGTCCATCCGCAGCATCAGCCCTGCGGCGATACTCCCCCCCCGGAAACCAAAAACTTTGGTTCCCGGACGCTGCCCGGCAGGTCATGAAAAAACAACGACGCCGGATCGTCAGTTAGCCTCGTCCGTGGACGGAGCTACAACATCCACAACATCCGAACACCCGAATACCGGGTCAGAACATGGACAATCACAGGGGAACAAGCCACCACCTTGGTTCTGGAGTGGCCGTGCGCTACCGTTGCGCCGCCATCTTGGCGTAGAAGTTAAATAACATTTTCTCCACTTTTCAAAACAATTATCCAGCGCAAAATTATGTTTAAACTCATGCGCGGCGCCATTTTTCACATGAGAAATCTCTAATAAGACACAGGGCACCCCATTTAAAACAATCCTGGATACGCCCCTGATCGGGAGCAGCTGGGGGTTAGGTGTCTTGCCCAGGACCTCCTTGGCGGGTGGATATTAAGGCGTGGCCCTGTTGTGTAGCGGTTTACACATTCACCTCACAAGTGAAGGGTCCCCAGTTTGAGTCCAGGTTGGGATACAAGCCCCTCTCACAATGGAGGGCTGTGTTAGAAAGGGCATCCGGTGTAAAATCTCTGCCAAATTACTGATGTGGGTTAATCTGCTGTGGCGACCCCTTGGGGAGAATACAAGGGAGCGGCCAAAGGTACATTTGTTGGGCTATATTAAGGGGCAGCTGTGGCTTAGGAGGAAAAGCGGGTCATCTTCCAGCTGCAGCAATCCACCCGAGGCCCCAGGCTGGGGATGAAGCCACCAACCCTCCAGACGGAAGATGGCCGCTCCCTGGTACTCCCCCCAAGGGGTCGCCATAGCAGATTAATCTGCATCAGTAATTTGGCAGAGATTTTACACCGGATGCCCTTTCTAACAGCCCTCCATTGTGAGAAGGGCTTGTATCCCTACCTGGAGTCAAACCGGGGACCTTCCACTTGCGAGGTGAACGTGTAAACCGCTGCACCACAGGGACACTCCTTAACAGAGCCCTAACAAAAAAAAAAAAAAAAAGAATGTTCATCCAGTGAAAGCAGATTCAGAAATAACCACAGGGAGCCTCTGCTGAGGGGCAAAAAAGAGCCGCTGGCTCGAGTCCCCGGCTCATGCTCAACGGGAGAGGCTGCAGGGAAAAAAAAAAAAAGCGAAACACGTGATTCGAATCTGTGCTGTGATTCGCTAAGTGCCTTGTCAGTCACGCTGCAGGGTGTGTCCAGATGAGAGTTAGTGGTGGGAGGAGAGTCCGCAGAACACACAGCGCAAACAGACGCGTGAGGAAAATGTCTTCAGTGCCTGACGGGAAGAAACTCGTCCGCAGCCCGAGCGGCCTTCGCATGGTCCCGGAAAACGGCGCCTTTAACAGCCCCTTCTCCCTGGACGAGCCGCAGTGGGTCCCGGATAAAGAGGTGAGGCTAGCTTGGGGAGGGAGCGAGGGGGGGATTTGTTTGTTTCGCGGACCAGAGAAGCTAGCTGGTATTACAGACGAAGCCCGTCCGCTTGTTATTTTCAAAATAAAAGCAGCTTTAAGCAAACCCAGGGGTCAGCGACCTTTATTGTCCAGAGAGCCAAAAACACATGTATGGAGTCTCATAATGAACCTGACACAGCCTGCTAAGTATAAATTAACCTGACAAAGTGTCCCTCTTTATGTGGGACTGCACAGCAGTTTTACCTCTTGTCCCCGAGTCCCACAGCTTGAGACAGTGTCCCACATTGTCACTGGCGTTTTAAACCAACTGGAGGCCTGTCTAATGCTGTGCCCGTCATGGGAAGTTACAAGTCCCCTAAAGGTCACAGGTTTTGTGGATTTAGGTGAATATGATGGAGACTACCGCAACGAGAATGAAGCAGCAGTGTATACTGAGGAATGAGACTGTGTCTCTCTTTTGGTGGAGTTATTTTTCAGTGTGTATCAGAACTGACTAAAGATTGCTAAAAGTGTCAGAAATGGCTCAAACAAGGCATTCCCATCCCTACTGGAATCCAGAGATGTTACCAGGCAGACCAGCGTCAGAATGCTTCAGCTTCCGTCTGGTAACCTGTGCAGTTTATGGTATTTTTAAAGTTAGATACACAGATGCCAGCATTGCTAACATGTCCCGCACAAACACGGACATCTGGCCACCTTACTGAAATAACTGCACCTTCTCCCCAGGGGGTCACCACAGCCAATTAATACGCATTGATAATTTGGTCAGAGGTTTCCCACCGGATGCCCTTCCTGGCCCAACCGTCCATGGTGAGAGGGCCAGTGTCCCCACCTGGAGTCAAACCAGCAACCTTGATGATATACAGTTCTTTTTGAATTATACACACACACAAACAAGCTCAGTAGACATGCATGGAGAGGTGACAGAGTGAGGAAGGCAGCCCGTGAGGGTGCCAGGGGGGCAATGGTCACCTCTCCAGCTTTCAGTCCATCCTCCATATAGTGGTCCATATGGGCCTCGAAGCAGCACTCGGCAAGTTTTTCCTTGTTCCAGCTTTTCCAGGTGAGTCTTGAACCGGCTTCCCCTCAGTGACTCTCTGGTTCCCAGTCCAAGTTTCTACAGACTGAGCCATTGCCTCTAAAAGGCACAACATTGGTATATTTTTATTAGTATCCAAAATAATGTGTAGAGTTGCAGAAAGATGACAAACTTTATATTTTCAGTGATGTCTGTCACAGGTTTTAGTCATTTTTTGACTTTAGAAATGTGTCAGTAAACAGTTTGTTAGTTTGAGGAGAAAAGCCACTCCATTAATTCACAAGGTGCACAAAAGTAAAGCTCATTAATACAATCAACAAATAGTCACCTTTTACATTAAAATATTGATAATGTTATTGTTTGGTCCATTCAAAAGGTCAGAAACTATTTAGACATAGCAGTGACAGTTCCCCAGATCACAGGGCATTTAAATAGCTAGTTTTATCTAACCAATAGTCCAAAGTCTAAATATATTTACCAGAGCTGCTGACTACACTATTTTTTTTCTCATTTTGTACTTTGAGATTTAGTCATCACCACTTGACAAGAATTGCCGTTTATATTCCTGTTAATTTTAAAACAAATGGCTTCCCTTTCAGTGCTAAATGTAAAAATTCTCCATTTTTAAACACAGTTTGGAATAGGTTTGATTTGATTGGGGTTTAGAGATATCAAATGCACAATTAAGATACATTTCATTGATGCTTTTATAATTCTGTTATTCGAACAACAGGTAGTCAGTGTCATTTAACAGTCAGTTTACGTCTCCCAAAACAACGTATCTTACAATTATCAATTATACAAGTGTTTCCAACAGTTACTCCCATTACTGATAAATTGGCTAATTGTTTAGTTTAAAACTCATAAATGATTATGGGGGAACTGCTGCAATCATGAGTTAAGATTTATGTATAGATGTGTATAGTATTGGAACAGGAAGGCCAGTTCTTTTTTTTTTTTTTATTGTGCGCCAAAGACATTTGTGTTTGAGATCAAAAGCTGAATATGAGAAGAGAGATCAGTTTCAGCTTTCATTCCCTGGTATTCCTGGTATTTACATGTGGCTATGTTAAACCACATACTGCATAACACATTTTGTATCAAACCACCTGGTTTTTCAAGTGAGCGTAAATGTTGGAACGTGACGAACAACAGGTGTTTCTTGTTCCTCAGGTATGCCATAGATTTACTAAGTAACCCTAGATATCTACTCTCAGTTTAACCTTTGGCTTTCACCCAGTGAAAACTGCATTTGTAGTTAAGAAAGGGAGACCAACGTGAAGACCAGAGAGCCTCTGTCTTATGGGGAAAAGCATAGCGTTATGAAGCCAAGAAAAGGAGGAGGTATTTTAAAAACACTGGGCATAGCCAGTACCACAATTTGGAATGTCCTGAATAAAAAAGGAAACCACTGGAATTCAACCAGTCATCCAAGGAAAACAACGACTAATGAAAGACAAAGGGTGAGGGCAGTAAATAAAACCCCCAAAACAGCAGTCCTCATGAAGAACCTCCAAAGAGCAGGGATGGAAATAGTTCACTGTTCGAAGGAGACTTAACAATACACAGACCATACTGAAAGATGCTGACCACTCATCAGCAGTAAAAATTTGAAATCCAGATTGGAATTTGGGGGGGGGGGGGGGAAAAAAAAAAAGGGGTTTTTGT